>NXFB01000606.1:27853-38342 GCA_002525835.2 Ipomoea batatas | reverse complement strand
TAAAGGGTATCGTTATACAATCCCGAGTGATGTCACACTCGAGCTCCCAATTCTTAGTCGGTTGGGGAATTTTATCAAACACCTTGCCTATGAGTTCCCTTCTGGGCCTCATCTTCCCAGATAGAGGGCGGGAGATGTGAGCATCTAGCTCTCACCCATTTGCGATATCTCGCCAAATGGGTGATCTTAGGCTCTTGGAGAGATCGGGGCCCTCGTTCCAACAAGATCAACACAATCATACACACAATTTAGCAAGATCAAAGGTTAATCAAATCCACATTTGAACATTCTCAAATCATAAATGCAAAGCTCTATCAATCCTAGCCCTACCCTAGGATCTAGCCACTCATGGGCATAACAATCATCATCTATTCACTCAAGATCAAAATCAAATAAAAAAACAATAATAAATGTAAATGGATTCAAGAGAAGAAAGGATTCAACAAATGAAATTGAAAAGCAATTGCAAGAAAAGTAAAGGAAATATACCAATTTGGGGAAAACAAGCAACAATCAATCCTTCAATCTTCTTCCAATCTTCCTTCTCTCTCTAGAATTCTAACCTAAAACTCCTAATCTAAAATTGAGAATGAAAATATGAGGTATCCCTGAAATATCCTAACTAGCTTTCTTAAATAGCTTTCCCAAAATTGCCCTTTTCAATTTTTCTTCCGCATGTCGCGTCCACGAGCTCATCCACGCGTGGATGGATACTGGAATTCGTCCAAGAAGTCTCCAAGCGTGGATGGAACTTCCTAGGCTTTCCGGGACTTATTTCCTGCTCTGGATGCTCGTTACGCTCATTTCATTTGCCGAACAGCTCCCGGGACCTGTAGAATGTCCTAAAAATATACGAAAGATGGCTTTGCATGTTGTTAGCTTATTAAGGCACAAATTGTTATGGATTAGTCATAAAAGAACACTGAAATGCTATAAAACTATTTCGATCTAGACCTAAATATACAGTCATCTTGGGAGCTTATCAAGTTTCCATACTTTAAATCTTGCTTGCCCTCAAGCAAGACAGTTCATCCCTAAGCACATAAGTTCCCAAGATACTAAGCTTACTCAACTTGGACTCCCGGTCAATCAAAAACGAATGTTAGGGCTATCGGAGGGGGAGAAATCTCTTGTGTTATCTACAAAGAATGTTGGCCAAATGCCATATAACTCAAGAAATATTTCCGGGAAGTAAAAATCCTTCATAGATAGATAGATGTTATAAGCAAAGGGGAACACACTTCTCACACCATGCTCATTCATGCAAAACAATTTCGAATTCACCTCTCATTTAACTAGGGCCTTCAGCCGATCCCACTAGTGGGAACGATGTACACTAGTTAATCAATCCTGCCGACCAAACGCCAAAGCCTAAACAAGTAAGTAAGTGGGAGTAGGGGCATTGACCACTCACCGGTAATGGCTTGGGGCAACCCCTCTTTCTTCTCACTTCCTAGGATAACGTTATCGGGCACCCGACTTCACATGGATCTCCATGCTTTTTCGAAGATAGTGCAATGGGTACCTGAACCCTAGCAAAGCGGCTCACCTCCTCTCTGTTTTCTCATTTCCTAGGATCAATCCGAGTGGACAACCGACTTCACGCAGAGCTCTATGCTTTTTCGAAGGTCAGTACAATGGTTTGCTCACATCCTAGCGAAATGGCTTTCCTCAATTCTTACCTCTAGGAGTGGCCTTTTGCCTTTTCTACTTTTCTTCATTCATCCCCTCATGCCTTTTTCTTGGGATTAAGGGATTTTTCACTCTAAGCTCACTAATAGGCTCACCTTTTGCCCCATTCGCTACCAAAGTTAATTCAATTCCGGGCTTCGCTTACATTATCTTTCTCAAATTAAAAAGTGCACACTCCCACTTCGAGAGATCCTTGACTAAGGTCTTATCTAAATAAGAGGTGAACATCATACAAGCAAGCAAGAATGTAAACCTACTTGGTTCTAAACACTCTAATGGGTGCAAAAAGTAACTTCCCAAAGATATTTCAAGAATAAAAACTTTATTGGCATCTAGTCAAAATTCTCCTTAGATAGCACAAACAATAACTCACTCTCCAAATGGCAAAACACACCCATTTATCATGCCCAAAATACCAACTTAAGCAATCAGACATTCAAGCACAATGTGCGTAATTTCCACACTTTAAAACAAACATCGTCCTCGATGTTGCCTTGAGGATCAAGTGGAACAAATGAGCACGGTCATTCAAAATCAATCAAACCCTTTCCACACTTTAGAAGTTTTTCCGGGGTGTGGGGTATCAACAACATAGCATTTTGTGGGTGCAAAATAGTATGTGCTTATCAAGTGTGCAAGGAACATGTACAACAACTCAATTTCCACACTTTAGAATTGAAAAACGGGGTATAAAAAGTAGAAGGGATAAAAGGATTACAACCAAGTAAGCATCCCTTCTTTTCCACACTTTAAGCTTCCAACATCTCTTTTGCCTCCGTTCTCCAAGCTACATGAAACAATATTAGTGCAAGAAAACAACCAATTGACGTGCAATGGCCTGACGGAACTCCTTTTATTCATAATGAAAGCATTAAGGCATAAATCCTAAAACAAGGTAAGTAACTAAAACAAAAGCAACAAGAAAGACATCACAAACAAGACAAGAGATGATTCTTGGCACGGCCAAACCTTGGAGATTCTTAAAAATGGGAAGAACAAGAGCACAATGCACAACAATATGTCAGGACTTGTCCACGTGGGCTCCACGCGTGGAGGGCTACATGGATCAGCACTGGAAAGGTTCTACGTTGGCTCCACGCGTGGGAGCCACGTGGGACAGTAGTGGTGAAACTTTTCTTTGTCTCTAAACTTTTTCCTTCCACTTTTGGTCAATTTTAGCTCAATTCTTCATGGCTTAGCACCAAAATCACCTACAATGTTAGCTTAAGGAGAAACCAAAGCAAAAAGTAATAACAAGCTAACAAAACACAAAAGAAACAATGAAAATTATGCACAGGATAGACTTGGGGTGCTTCCTAAGAGCGCCCCGTTTAGTGTCTTAGGCTTGACGCGGTAAGTGCTATCCTTCAAAGCATACCGATTTCGGGACCTTACCAAGCGTCTCATGTACCTTTGCTTCAAGGTATGCCCCAAGATGTAGGACGTCCTTGAATTCCCGACCAAATAAAGGAAGAACAATTTGCATAGTTGAAAAAAGAGTGAATGCCTTTTTTGGTCCTACTGTTATTGGCGCATTTTCAATTTTAGTCCGCTTTTGTTATTTTTGCCACATTGAGACCACATTTATTTAAAGTGTTCCAATTTTAGTCCACCGTTAAGTTTTCTGTCAAGTGACCGTCTAATACAGGGGCTTTTTGGTCTTTTCTTGTTCTGGGTTGCCGGAAGGATGCGAGAGGATGGACAAGCTGACCTTCAACGACGACTTAATTTTTGGCTAAAAAAAGATGAAATTAAAATGGAAGTATTTTATTTGACCAGATCTGAGCTGTAGAGTGTATCCGGAGCCGGTGGACCACTTTGACCAGCTACCGGACTCTCTAATCCTGCTAGTTTTCAATATGATCGGCGATGTCAAAGCTCTCGGCCGATGCTGCGTCGTTTCGCAGCGTTTCCATTTGCTGGTGCCGTAGGTCGACAACGTCGTCGTTCGCGTTGACTGCGTGATCTTCGACGAAGACGGTTCTTCGCCGCCGACAAGTCTCGGCATCCGATCTCCTCCATCATTCGCCTGGTGTTCATGGGGCTGCTCAAACCCTTCCAATCTCTCTCCCAATTCATCTACGCCTCCGCGTCCCCGCGACGCGTGGGCGCGTTGTCGGCCATGGAAGACGGCGAGTTTGACTAGAGCTCCGTGACGCAAGGCTGCTTAAACTTAGCCATATGGCATCTTAATTTCCATTGCAGGGCTGCTTAACCGTCCACTCCCAGCCCCAAAAATTCCAGTGCCCTCTGCCCAAAAATTCCAGTGCCCTCTGCCCATTCTCCGTTGTGGTCACTTCGCAGGAAGAGCTAGCGAGTAGCCTTTCGATGAGCTTGCAGTTTACTGAGCTGTCATCCACAAGCATGGCGGTGGCTTTGAAGTATTTGGGGACCAAGTCGTAGGAGGTCAGCTGGTCCATCCTCTCGCATCCTTCCGGCAGCCCAGAACAAGAAAAAACCAAAAAGCCCCTGTATTGGACGGTTACTTGACAGAAAACTTAACGGTGGACTAAAATTGGAACACTTTAAATAAATGTGGTCTCAATGTGGCAAAAATAACAAAAGCGGACTAAAATTGGAAATGCGCAAATAAAAGTAGGACCAAAAAAGGCATTCACTCTTGAAAAAATTTTAGCCTCACACACCATCCTCAACTCCTCTATGATGGCGCGAACTTCCCTTATTTCCTTTTTATCTCTTCCACCCCAAAAGATCTTTTCATTTGTAGCATAAGATTGATACCATATCTCCTCACTCCCATTTTCATTTTCAAACATGGTAACATCACCCCACTCAACTCTCTCAATTATGTCAAAAGTGAAAATCCCTTCGTTTTCCACCATCTCCTCTTCACATTCACTCATCTCATCCTCCCACTCAATTTTACTAGAAAAATCACCCTCATCCTCACATGAGTAAAATGAAGCATCATCCCCTCACTCATCGACTCATTACTAAACAATTCTAAGGATTCATCTTCCAAAAAGTTGAAAAAAACATATTCATCATCAAATAATAGAGAATCCTCACAAGTATTCATCAAATTATCATCACAAATTTCTATGGAATCATCCTCCCAAAAATTAAAGTAAGCATAATCACAAGTGTTAGAAATATCATCACAAAGGGAGTCATCTTCACAAGAAACACAATTATCATCCTCAAATGAATCAACACTCTCACACTCATTAATAGAATCATTATTAACAAAGCCTATGGAATCATTCTCCCGGAAATAAAAATAAGTATTATCACACACATAAAGATCATCATTGCAATTCAAAGGGGAGTCATCCACACAAGTGTCAAGAGTGTTTTCAATAAGAGCACATGAATTTTCAAGAATATTAACACAAGAAGGATTAAGAATATTACCACATGTCGGCTCTTCATCTTCCCACACTACTTCAATGTCCTCGTCTTCACTCTCCATCTCTACCTCCTTTTGATTTTCCAATTCGAAAATTGGAACCTCTTCAAGCACCGGGGCATAATACTCCTCTACTTCTTCAAAACTCACCTCTTCCCTAGAATTTTCTTTTTCAATCTCATGTACAACCCTTGGATTGGCTTCCAAAGTCGGGAGATCATCTACAATGGGGTAGTTAACCCGTAATGAGCTTGTCTTCATGAGCTCCTCCAACATAGATAGGATTTTCGTTTCAACCTCTTCCAATGGAAGACCTTCATCCCGGAGGGTAGCAAGATAATCTTTCAATTCGCTCTTGATTTCGGTTTTTAAATTAGTCGTGTCCTCCTTGGCCATCTTTGTGAATGCTTCTATCTTTTCTTTTAAGATCTCAATCTCGTCCTTGGCCGGTGGGAGGCAATCAAAAGGATTGGGTGGGGTAAAATATTGAATAGGGGGTGGTGTTTCATAGAGGTGTGCAACATTGTTTTCTTCGTGAATTTGTGATGGAGGTGGGTAATTGGTGTTTGGGTGGGAATTGGGGAATGAATATGGATTGTGAGTGTTGCTTGGGTCAATCTTTTTCATCATTTGGACAAGCTTACTCTCAACACTTTGGAATATATCTTTAGAGCTCAACGAGTCATTTTGATAAATGGGGGTAAAGGGTATTTTTCTTGACAAGGTGGGGGTGGATGTGCAGCATATGGTGGTGGATGATGGCTATGCATATAAGATGGATTAGGATTTGGAGGTGGTAAGTAGTGGTGTGGAAATGGGTAAGGAGTTGGAGGTGGGTAGTGATATGTTGGTGGAGGGTAAGCATAGGTAGAATGGGGGTAATAGGGGTACGGTTGGGGTGGAGAACCTCTCCAAGATTGTCCTCCATGGTGTGGATAACCATGGGGATTCATATAAGCACTCATTAGTAAGCTTTCAATTGATTTTCAACAAAAATTTCAGTCACAAAGCTTAACCAAACAACAATTCTATGCAACTAAAAGTAGTTGCAAGTGAGCCACAAGATATTCAAAGACAATTAAGCTCACTTCACCAATCAATCAACAAAAATAAGAAAACAAAATAAACAAAAAGAAAGCTATTCAAGAACTCTTAACAATTAACTTCAAAAATTTCAACACAATTAAAAAACCGTTTGCCATCCTCTACAACGACACCATTTTGATGGAGTAGTTTTAGTGGTGATGGTGTAATGAAAGTGGTAAAACGAGGAAAAATCCCCGAGTGTCGTGTTCTCAAGGATGGCAAATTGGAATCGAATTAGGTGTTGGCATTTAGGATGTTAAGAAGTAAGAGTTACAGGAACTAGCTAGACCTGGCCAAATCCCGGTCCAACAAGATCAACACAATCATACACACAATTTAGCAAGATCAAAGGTAAATCAAATCCACAATTGAACTTTCTCAAATCATAAATGCAAAGCTCTTTGAATCCTAGCCCTACCCTAGGATTTAGCCACTCATAGGCATAACAATCATCATCTAATCACTAAAGATCAAAATAAAATAACAAAACAATAGGAAATGTAGATCGATTCAAGAGAATAAAGGATTCAAATAATGAAATTGAAAAGCAATTGCAAGAAAAGTAAAGGAAATATACCAATTTGGGGAAAACAAGCAACAATCAATCCTTCAATCTTCTTCCAATCTTCCTTTTCTCTCTAGAATTCTAACCTAAAACTCCTAATCTAAAATTGGGAATGAAAATATGAGGTATCCCTGAAAAATCCTAACTAGCTTTCTTAAATAGCCTTCCCAAAATTACCCATTTTAATTTTTCTTCCGCATGTCGCGTCCACGAGCTCATCCACGCGGATGGCCTCGTGGATGGATACTAGAATTCGTCCATGAAGGCTCCACGCATGGATGGAACTTCCTAGGCTTTCCAGGACTTCTTTCCTGCTCTGGATGCTCGTTACGCTCATTTCATTTGCCGAACAACTCCCGGGACCTGTAGAATTTCCTAAAAATATACGAAAGATGGCTTTGCACGTTGTTAGCTTATTAAGGCACAAATTGTTATGAATTAGTCATAAAAGGACACTGAAATGCTATAAAACTATCCCGATCTAGATCTAAATATACAGTCATCTTGGGAGCTTATCAGGAAGCCATCGTATCTATTCCCTTATGCTGGCGATTCTCGCAACATAGGGAATTGGGGGCTGCTAGTAGGATCGAAGGGTAACTCCCTCATCCTACGGAGCTCACTAAAGTAACTCCAGATCGTAATGCACTTCTCGATCAATGTGACGTTGGTGACTATAGCACACCATATCATACTTCCCGAGCATATTGACCTTCACGGTCTCATTAGACTTTCGGGTCTCCTAGCATCCCTCCACTTGGAATTCTCGATTTGTAAGCTGAGCATAAAAAGGGAAAAATGCCCCGTTAAAATGATTTCAGTTTTCAAAAACCCGTTACAATGATTAACGTGGTAATCAAGACCAACCAAGCGCGATTGGCCAAGAACGATCTTGTAGCTAGGAAATCTAGATCGAGGTTTGACCGAGCTCAAACCAGCTACGACCGATTAGCCCGAGTAAAGGGTATTGGGAGAAGCATTCCCACTGATGATCGGTAAGATCAATAAAGGTCCTTGGACCTTGCCCAAATCCAATCCCTTGATTTGTAAGACTTGATCGCTAGATCTCATTAAGAATCTAGCCTCCCGATATGTGAAACCAAATCTCTTGATTGGTAAGATTCGAACCTTGGAATCGCGGGTAAGTCAAGTCCCTCAATTGGTAAGACTTGAGCGCTAGACCTCATTTTAACATCTAGTCTATCGATTGGAAAAACCCTTTGATCTTTTAAACATGTTATAGACTCAATCGCTAAATCGCGATTAAATTCGACCTCCCGGTCGTAACTAATAATCCGGTCACTAGATCGGTAAAATTCGACCTCTCATCATATCGCAAATCCGATCCCTAGATCGGTAGAGTTCAAACGACCCTTATAATAAAAAAGACTGCCTAAGTTTGTGCTCTTTTTTCCTTAGCTAAGATTTTTTCCCACTGAGTTTTTTATTAGTCCAAGGTTTTTAACGAGGCAATCGACGTAAGTCACGGACCGTGAGATCAGTTTTCGAGCCCGAACTCTTCCTCATTGGCGCTTAAAGTTGTGCTCTTTTTTCCTTTGTTTGGATTTTTTTTCCATTGAGTTTTTTCTTAGCCCAAGGTTTTTAACGAGGCAACTAGTGTAAGTCACGGACCATAAGGCCAGTCTTCCAGCCCGAACCCTTCCTTATTGACTCGACGTAAGGGCACAGACTGGGGGCTACTTGATAGGGAATATACCCCGAGTATACTGCCCTATGAATACTGTACGCATGTTCAGTATACTATACGGGTATTAGCTCAGCCCTATATAATGGACCTTAGTCCTTCATGAGTAGGACTTTTTCCCTTTTCTTCCTCTCTCTAGAATACCCAGGGAACCATGCTCTCTCCTCTCTCTAGCTTGTTCAAGATCAATCAATAAAGAGATGAATGGAGAGCTAACTTATGGATCTTTTCTTCATTGTTCATACAATTTCTATACATATTATAGACGTGAATGAATTTACATTACCAGTTATAAATATTATTATGATATTGGCTATGTTTGGCAAACCTAGCTTAAAAGGTAGCTGAAAGCTGAAAAGTAGCTGAAAACTGAAAAGCTATAAGCTCGAAGCTGAAATCTGAAGAGCTGTTAAGCTAGCTGTTATGCTTCAAAGTGTTTGGTAAAATTAGCTTTTTGATAATCTGATGAATGTAAAAAGACTAAAAAGGACATCTTCATACAATTTAAATAATTTTTGAAAAGAAAGGGTTTTAATTGAGAGGGGTAAAGGATGTCATTTATTTAAAATAATAAGGATAAAGATGGAAAAAAGTTAAAAAGCTACTAGCTTATTTTTGAAAAGCTATCCCAAGTAGCGTTTCAAAATAAGTTCTTATTTTAAGCTACTAGCTTATTTTGAGAACATTACCAAACAAAGCTTATAGCTTATTAGTAGCTTAAAATAAGCTATAAGCTCCTAAATAAGCTCTGCCAAACAAAGCCATTATTAAATTAATTCATTATTCCTATTAAACGCCACCATGTGAAACCACCCCTTCAATTCTCAACCTAAAGGCCACTAATGAGTACTTAAAGCCATAACCTCCCCCTCATCATTTCACTCTTAATAAGCCTAAGTGGGAGATCATCTCCCTTTCCCATCCATCTTGTCTTGGCCGAAACACTCTTCCAAAAAAAATTTGGGAAATTTGGTCTAAATTGGTTTGGTGAAAATAATTAAAAAAATATGCCGTTTTTAGGGGCGTTACAAGTTGATATCAGAGCAGTTTGAACCTTTGGGAGCCTAGGTTGGAATTCTAGGAGTTAATAATATTTTGAGAAAATAAACTTAAGAGTATGACTAGTACCTAAGATTGAACTTCGCGGTGAGGTTGTGATTTTTTTTTTTTTTGAGTTCTACTGACTCGATTACAATGTAGTAAATGTGCCTAATTGCTTAAGGTTTTGTTGATTGAAAGCATGGTATAAAAATTTTGATTATGTGTACCTTGTTGCCTCTATCTTTTTGCTTCAGGTACTAGTTTAAGTTACAAGGACGTAACTTTTATTTAAGAAAGGCAGGTTTTAACACCTCATTATTTGGTGTTATAGCCTAGAGTTGTAGGAACTTAGTGTTTGGATCTTAGTTTTAAGATAAGATTGCTTTGGGGACGACGCTTTCTTTTAAGGAGGGTAGATTGTAATACCCGAGATTTTCTTCTTCTGATATTAACCCATTTGAACTCCCGAGGTTATTCCTATTCTTTCTTCTATGTTCATTTGAACTTTAAGCTATATTCATTTGGTTCCTATTCTCCTCTCCATATCTATTTGACCTGTGAGCTATGTTCATTTGGACCCACTATTATTCTTTTAACCCTTGAGCCAATTCAAGGTATTTCTAAAAGTATAATTATTATACTTATAATTATTTTGTGTACATTATTTTGGTACATATAAAATACTATCAATATTTTAAGTATATTTTATACTAATGTGTATTAGTAACTAAGTGATTTTTATACCGTATATATAAATAAGTATATGTATATAAGTATATAATTGTATATTAAATATTATTACTAATTGATTTTGTTAAGAAGTATACATAAGTATATAGTGTACGTAAGTACACTTATGTTATGTATATATATATGCACTAGTTAGAATTATATTTATATATGTGTATAGTATGTAACATATGTATACCCAATGTTGCAAAAATCGCGCCTAGGCGCTAGGCGGCTGGGGGCCGCCTCGAGGAAGGCCGAAATCGGCCTCCTCCGCGGCCAGCTGCCTAGCCGGCCGCCT
>NXFB01000605.1:32979-45976 GCA_002525835.2 Ipomoea batatas | reverse complement strand
GAATTCATTACCTGGGAGTTGGTTTGTGTTCATAGTTGAGATGAACACTTTGTTTGGTTGTTTTGGGCTGAGTTGGAGTATGAGTATGTGGTGGTGGATTCCTTGGTATCGTTTGGAGGTTGATGGGTGAACTAACTGTGCTACTATTGACTATATTTGGACTTCGGTCCCTGTGATTGGACTTTGGTCCCTGTGATTGGGTTGATTGCCCCTGTGATTGGACTTAGGTCCCTGTGATTGGACTTCGGTCCCTGTGATTGGGTTTTTACCCCTGCATACCTGACTTCTAACTGGGGTTGGGTTTGGTATGATGGTTGGTATGAGGTTTGGAGGTTGGAGTTGGGAGTTCTTTCTTGGTTTATGTATTCATGAGTTCCTTGTGTATATTCGGTTGATATCTTGTTGTCCTCGTTATGGTTGGTTGGTTCCTTTGTGGTGGTTGTTCAGTTGGTATCTTGTTTATGGATTCGTTGTCTCGTACTTTCGTTTTGAATATTGGCTTCGTTTGGATGAGTCTTGGTTTATGATTCGTTCAGTTTATTGTTGTTGAGTATCCGTTTTGAACTATTGAACAGTTTGTTGGTGTTTATATTCTATATAGGTGTGTAAACCTATTTACAAGCTTATGTATATCTATACTTCCTTGCGGGTGTGAATGGTGGTTGCTTAGCAGTCTTTTGCTAATGGTTCTTCGTGTGTTTTCCAGGTTTGCCTTAAAGTCTATGCACGAGCGCGATAGTGTACACCTATCTGAGGATGTGTAGACTAGACTTTATGTTTTTAGACTTTGGTTTCTAGCCTGTGTGCCACTTTGAGATTTCATATACTCTTGATTAGTTGTTGGATATTTTGAAACATGACTTGAGGATTATCGTTTATGCAGTTGAACTCTTTTGGTTAGCCTGTGCATCTAGGCTGTGTTTTCTTACCTAGAGGTGGTATGATGCCCCTTAGGTTTTAAATTCGCTTCCGCTATGTTATGTTTTTGGTTGAGATAGGCAGCTGTTGTGTTAAGTTTTATCTATCTCAGCTTGTGTAAGGTTGGGGTGTCACAGTTGGTATCAGAGCCTGTGTTGAGGTCTAAGTAGGGATCCTAGTGTTGAAATCTGAGACTCTAGGACTTGATCAGTAGAAATTAAGATGTTTGAGAATCCTAGGATGTGTGAATTCTAGGACACGCGGTGAGGACTCGTTTACTTGTTTCTGTTTTATGTTATGTAGGTTGCTTGTTGTTTGGTTGTTGTGAGCTTGTTCTCACTTTCTTTCTTGCGTGTTTGGGAAAGGCCGACCGCAGTGCTTCTCGCTTTCTGTTAGTTATCTCCCTCTTTAGCGATCATGGTGCCACCACGTTGACGTGAGGACTTTCCGGAGGTGCCCTATGTCGAGCAGCTGATGCAGAACCTTCAGCAGTTGACGCAGATCACGCAGCTTCTGGGGAACGCGATGGTTCAGAACAACCAGCGCGGGCAGCCGGACCTCGTTAGGAGGGTGGCGGGGCAGCACCCACCCTTCTTTGCTGGGCAGGAGGATCCCGTGGTCCTCGAGGAGTGGATCCGGGCGCTCGACAAGATCCTGGAGGTGGTGGAGTGTCCACCGGGTCGCCAGGTGGAGATGGCCAGTTTCTATCTGAAGGAGGAGGCCGACCTTTGGTGGGTCCACGGAGGGCCAGCGATGCGACAGGAGCCCGACTTCAGGTGGGAGACCTTCAAGGACAGGCTGTGAGCACATTTCTACCCGGCTCACGTGAAGGCGGCGATGCAGGAGGAGTTTCTGCACCTCAAGCAGGGGTCGCGGACAGTGCAGGAGTACCACAAGCGCTTCCTGGAGTTAGCCCGTTTTGCGCCGACGTTAGCCCCTACCGAGGAGAGCCGGATCGAGAGGTTCGTGGCTGGGCTGAACTTGGATACGCGCATGGCGTTGGTCGTGTTCAAGTTCCAGACGTTGAGTGAGGCCTACAGCAGTGCAGCGGATCACTACTGCGTGCTGACCATCCGGCGAGGGATACAGGACCGCTCTAAGCGGCCGACAGAGGGTGGAGCTTCGGACTCCAAGAGACACCGACCTGGGAGCTCCGGGATGGGAGGAGGCTTCCAGCGGGGTGGTGCTAGCCATGGCGGCGGATCTCGCCCTAGCTTCGAACCAGGACCCGGGGGTGATGCAGCGCGTGTTCGGCACTTCCACTGCAGACGATGCGGGAGAGATCATCCCGGGCGGGACTACGAGGGGCGGCTAGTGGAGTGTTTCAGCTGCGGGTTGAGAGGGCACCGAGCCTACGAGTGCACAGCCAGGAAGGGAGGATCGTCCCAGTCTAGACCGAGCCCGACTCAGGGAGCCCCGACACAGATCCGACCCTCCAGGGAGGCCGAGGGTAGTGGAGGAAGCAGGCCGAGTGGAGGTCGTGGGCAGCAGGCCGGGCCACAGCAAAGAAAGATCTTCGTGATGGGCCGCACCCAGGCGGAGGCTAATGGGCTTGAAGAAGGTAACCCTCGAGCTTAATCTTTAAATTACGTGGCTTATAGGTGCTTTTAGGGTCTTTCTTTAAGTGCATGTAGTTCGTTGAACTGTTAAGTGACCCTTAGGTGATCTCTCGTTAGTTATAAAGCTTTAAGTAGCGTTTTGTTAAGAAGTTCGACGACCCGATCTCGTGTTAAGTTGTTGAGGAGCTCGTGAAGCTAAGTCAAAGGAAAAAGGAAAGGAAAAGGAAGAAATAGATGGTCAGGCCGAAGAATGTGCTCGCCGAGACTCGAACTCGCGCCCAGCGCCTAGGGGAGAAGTGACCAAACCAGTAGACCATGCCGACTCGTTGGTTCTAAATCGCAAGACTCGATTTTTGTCTTCTGGGGCTCAGTAGATGTGGCGGTGCGGATGAGGAAAACGGAGCAGAGCTCTCCGCGGTAGTAGTCCGTGAGTGTGTGCGGAAGGGAGCGGCGGAGTAGGGTCGTCCGCGAAGACGATCTGCCAGAAGAGGAATAACGAGACCAGCGGCGCGGGGTCTTACGTTAGCGCGTTCCGCACGACCAGAGGGCACATGCGTCATTCTCCTTTCTCCACCCGATTAAAACCCTAACCCTCCCTTTTTGTTCCGCTTATTTCCCCCGCTCCTCTTTCTCTTCTCCGTAACAGCAGCAGCAAAGGAACAGCGTGAGCCGTGGTTTTCCTCCGTCAACAAAGCAACGCAAATCACCATCCATCGCTACAATCGCATCCGTGCACCTCCTCTCTGCTTCTAGTTCATTCCTACGGCAGTCAACAAAGTTCAACACACAACATCAACAACAATGTCAAGGAGAAATCAGACCGGGGAAGGGGGAGGCCCGAGCAACATCCGCTACTCCATTATAGACGGTAAAGCTCTTGATCCGTTACACTTTTCGCCCGAACTAGTGAATATGTTGAATTATCAAGGCTTGTTGGAACAATTTCTGCGGATTGAAAGTGTAGTTTACCCCAACTTGGTTAATCAATTTTATCAAAATATGAAAGTCAATACAGTCAATCAAGTGCCCGTTCTCACTTCGATAGTGAAGGGTGTGAGGATTTCTTTTGACCCGCCCAAGCTTGCTAGGTTGCTCAGTTTGCCGTTAGGGGGTGTAAGTCAGTACGAGCGTAATGCTTGGATTGAGACGCAGGAAGTAGGCTTTCGGGACTATTTGAGGTATATGATGGGGCAAGATGAGGGCATTGCTTTAGACACCCGCCCTGTTAAGCATAATCTGACCGGGGAGCAGAAAATTCTGACTTTGTTGATTGGAGAAAGTTTGTTGCCAAACCGAAACAACAACAAGGAGGTTACGGCAATAGAGTGTGCTTTCGCGTACTTCCTGAAGCATCGGGTGAAGTTTGACTTGCCCAGTCTGATGATCTTACATATGGATTTTTGCAAGACCGTCAAGAGACGCAACCGGCCCTACGGGATGGTTCTGAGTTGGATATTTCAGAAAAAGAGGGTAAATGTGACCGGGGAGTTGGCGAGGCAGCCGGTTCATAGCACGTTCAACGCGCCGAGTCTGCAGTTTTTAGGGCTGTTTCAGGGGGATGGGAATGAGTACATCACGGCCCCTGAGCTGAGTAGGATGCCAGCCGCCGAGAGCAGGGAGCTGATTGAGCGTTTTCATATTCCACACAAGAGGTTGCAAGGATTGGTCGCGCCTCAGCAGGCTGAGCAGGCAGGTGATGATGAGGAGGACGATGAGTCCGAGGAGGAAGCTGAAGAAGAAGAGCCCGAGGGTGAGGCTGACCGAGAGCACCGAAGGAAGGAGCAGCACGACCCCTTAGTTTCGGCGCCACCAGTTGGCCCCGTACTCCGACAGCTGTAGGAGATGCACCGCATGGTAGAGGCGATGTTCAATTCGCTGGACTTGAGGGTGGATCGCGGCTTTCAGCGCTTGGGCTTCATCGAGGCCAAGCTAGGCATAGATTAGCCTTCTTCAACGAGCCGCCAACCTTCTGATTGCTTAGACGCATACAGCGCTATCCATCGTTTCGCATCAACTAACTACTTATTCCTAATCTAAAGCAGGCTCCTAAGCAATCTAAAACGAGGCAACGTAACTAAAAACGATTAAAACTTACCCGGATGATGCGCCACAAGCTGCAATCAACAAGGTTAACAAAGCACGAATAACATAAACAAACAAGGCGTGTCCTCACCGCGATTCCTAGAATTCACACATCCTAGGATTCTCAGACATCCTAATTCCTACTGATCAAGTCCTAGAGTCTCAAAAGTTCAACCCTAGGATCTCTAGTCAGACCTCAACACAGGCTCTGATACCAACTGTGACACCCCAACCTCACACAGGCTGAGATAGATAAAACTCAACACAACAGCTGCCTATCTCAACCAACAACGGAACAAAGCGGAAGCGAATTTAAAACCTAAGGGCGTCATGCCACATCTAGGTAAGATAACACGGCCTAGATGCACAGGCTAACCATAAAAGCTGAACTGTATAAACGATAATCCTTAAATATATTTCAAAACATCCAACAACTAAACCAAAGTATATAGAATTCTCAAAACGGCACACAGGCCAAAGCATAAGTCTAAAAACATAACCGCTATCTATGCCTCCTCAGACGGGTTTATCTCTATCGCGCTCACGCATAGACTTAAGGCAAACCTGGAAAAACACACAAAGAACCATTAGCAAAAGACTGCTAAGTAACCACCATTCACACCCGCATGGAAGTATAGATATATATATAAGTTTGTAAATAGGTTTACACACCCATATAGTATATAAACACCAACAAACTGTTCATTAGTTCAAATCGGATACTCAACAACAATAAACTGAACGAATCAGAAACCAAGACTCATCCAAACAAAGCCAACATCCAATAACGAGAGTACAATACAACGAATCCATAACCAGATACCAACTGAACAACAATCATAAAGAATCCAAACAATCATAACCAAGAATAACAAGATATCAACCGAATAAACAAGGGAACTCACGAATATACCAATCAAGAAAGGAATCCCAACTCCAACCTCCAAACCCTCATACCAACCATCATACCAAGTCAACCCACAGTCAGAAGTCAGAAGTCAAACCCGGAAAACCGGTACACAGGGGTGATGAGCCCAATCACAGGGACCGTAGTCCAATCACAGGGACCGTAGTCCAATCACAGGGACCGACAGTCCAATCACAGGGACCGAAGTCCAATCACAGGGGTAATCAACCCAATCACAGGGACCGAAGTCCAAAGTCAGAAGTCAATAGTCAATAGTAGCACAGTCAAATCCAACCAACAACCTCCAACAATACCAACAAAACCACCATCACATACTCATACCTCAACCTCCACTCAAGACAACCAAACAAAAGTGTTCATCTCAACTATGAACACAAACCAACTCCCAGGTAATGAATCAAGGAATCAATAGATCAAGAATACCAAAAAGGGAAACCAAAGACATGAATCGATACTCCAAGATATGGTATAAAATATCCAATAAATGACATGAATAAATACTCCAATGACATGGTAAAATACCCAACAAAACAATCCAACAACAATCAGAAACAAAGGATCGNGTTGGTATCAGAGCCTGTGATGAGGTCTAAGTAGAGATCCTAGGGTTGAAATCTGAGACTCTAGGACTTGATCAGTAGAGTTTGAGAATCCTGAGATGTGTGAATTCTAGGACGCGTGGTGAGGACTCGTTTTACTTGCTTCTGTTTTATGTTATGCTGGTTGCTTGTTGTTGTGAGCTTGTTCTCACTTTCTTTTTTGCGTGTTTGGGAAAGGCCGACCGCAGTGCTACTCGCTTTTGTTAGTTATCTCCCTCGTTAGCGATCATGGTGCCACCACGTCGACATGAGGACTTCCCGGAAGTGCCATATGCCGAGCAGCTGATGCAGAACCTGCAGCAGTTGACGCAGATCACGCAGCTCTTGGGGAACACGATGGTTCAGAACAACCAGCGCGGGCAGCTAGACCTCGTTAGGAGGGTGGCAGGGCAGCACCCACCCTTCTTTGTTGGGCAGGAGGATCCCGTGGTCCTCGAGAAGTGGATCAGGGCGTTCGATAAGATCTTGGAGGTGGTGGAGTGTCCACCGGGGCGTCAGGTGGAGATGGCTAGTTTCTATCTGAAGGAGGAGGCCGACCTTTGGTGGGTCCACGGAGGGCCGGCGATGAGGCAGGAGCCGGACTTCGGGTGGGAGTCCTTCAAGGATAGGTTGCGAGCTCGTTTCTACCCGGCACACGTGAAGGCGGCTATGCAAGAGAAGTTTCTGCACCGCAAGCAGGGATCACGGACGGTGCAGGAGTACCACAAGCGCTTCCTGGAGTTAGCTCGCTTTGCCCCGACGTTAGCCCCTACTGAGGAGAGCCGGATCGAGAGGTTTGTGGCTGGGCTGAACTTGGATGCTCGCATGGCGTTGGTTGTGTTCAAGTTCTAGACGTTGAGTGAGGCCTACAGTAGTGCGGCGGACCATTACCGCGTGCTGACCATCCGGCGAGGGATACAGGACCGCTCTAAGCGGCCGGGAGAAGGTGGAGCTTCTAACTCCAAGAGACACAGACCTGGGAGCTCCGGGATGGGAGGAGGCTTCCAGAGGGGTGGTGCCAGCCATGGCGGTAGATCTCGCCCTGGTTTGGGGCAAGGACCCGGGAGTGATGGAGCGCGTGTACGGCACTTCCACTGCAGAAGATGCGGGAGGGATCATCCCGGGCGAGACTGCGAGGGGCGGCTAGTGGAGTGTTTCAGCTGCGGGTTGAGGGGACATCGAGCCTACGAGTGCACAGCCAGGAAGGGAGGATCGTCCCAGTCTAGACCGAGCCCGATTGTGGTGCAGTTGGCACGTCTGTTGTGATTCCATGTTGACTTTCATCCAAATTAGCTTCCACCAAAGTCTCATCCTGAGCAGTAACTACCCCTTCACAGATTGCTTCAACTGGAACTGTAACTGAATATGAAATATTCTCAGCATTAGTCACATTAGGAATCATGACTTGTTCCTCAACTTTAGCTGCTATCTCCTTCTCAACTGGTTCCTCAACTAGATTCTGAACTACAACCGTGACTTGATCATGCTCTGGAACCGTGACTTGTTCCACATCTTGTTCCTCAACTGTAATTTGAACTGGTACCTCATTCATAATTTGAATTTCCCTCTCATTTGCATTCGAAGGACCTTCCCCCTGTGTCATGGCATTTCCATCATGTTGAAAGATTAAAGCTTCTTCTGGAAAGTGGTGAAAATCCATAATTGATCTCTGTAATCCTTCTTGGAGATTTGCTTGATCTAACTCTTCAAAATCTTCAACAGATAGTGCATAGAAACTTTCCTCCATAACCGGCAACTTTTCTTTAGATCTTGCCAACTTTGCCTGCACTTTGTTTGTATAAGCTTCTTCAATTGTAGACATCTAGATAGCAGTGGCTATATCCTCGGTTCCTAGCCAATCAAGTGCAAATAATTCTTCCTTCTCAATCTCAGGTCCAGCTCTGGAGATATGAGATTGATACTCTTCTAATCTCCATTTTCTCCATTCTTTTACCCTCAACAACTCAATAGCTAATATTGGATCTTTATCAAAAAAAGGCTCACTCCCTTTTTCCAGAATATTTGCCTCAAGTTGGGAGTCCAGTCCTTCAATTTGTAGTGGAGATATAAGAGCTTCATTATTTGTAAATTCAGTTGGCAGTGATGGTGGATATGGTTGATGGTCCCTAGTTGGCATTACAGGCACAATGGCAGTTTCAATCAAATTTGAAGTTACTATCTCATCATTTCCAGATTCCATAACTACCAAGGGTGCTTCATTTGATCCTAGCCCTTCAGAAATTCTAGAAGTTCTCTTTGCTGGCCTTCCTCTTTTCTTTTTAGGAGCATTGGAACCCACAGTATCTCTGCTGGTGGTAGAAGCCTTAGTAGGTTTCCTCCTCAAGGTTTTAGGGTTCCTAAACAAATATTTAAAGCTAGCAACATTCTTTGGCTTTCTTAGGGGCACTCCTTTCTTCCTTATAATCTCAGAGATAACAAAACCATAATCCACATGTTGCTTCAATTTCTTGAGTACAAAAGTTTCATCAGGTTTATCAGGTTTAGCATTCTTACAGAATTCTGCAATTTTATTGTAAACATACCCAGCCCAATTAAACCTAATTCCTTGCCATACTCCATTCATCAAGGTAATTTTCTGTGTATTTATCTCATCTAGGCTAGATGTCTTGCCCTCTAAGCATTTGTATAATATGTCAATGAATTTTTCAAACTCCCACTTCAATGAGTTCTTAAAACCAGAAAATTTAGGTGTAACAGACGAATTTTCCCCTCGAATTAAAGACCAAAATTCTTGATGATCAAACACATGATTATCAACCTCCAAGTCAGTTTCAGGCAAATCAAATATATCCCTTAGGTCACTAGGCATAATCTCAAGAGGGGTTTCATTCACAATATACTTGATAGATAGATTATATATTGATGAATGTAAGTAAAATTCAGCAACATTTTCTTCATATATACCAGAGAATGGATAGGTACATAACCTGAGTATACCATTGTTCCCTAGGGCTTGAATAATTTGATTTCCCAAAATTTTGTCGTCGACCACATTGAGAAAATCGGGAACGTGTAGTATTTGCCCAGTGTGAGTCTGCTTTGCCAGATGAGCTAGGGTAGGCTTCTCCAAATTTTCTTGTTCTTCTGCATTTGATGGATGGTTCCCCTGAGGTACTGGGTTTTTCGCCATTGTTGAGAGATTTTCAGAGAGATTAGCGGTGGATTGACTGGATAGTGTGTTTGAGTGGGTTTCTTTTGGTAGTAAATGGGTTCCAGACTTTGAAGGTGAAGGGTTTTATACGTTGTATGGGAGAAGGGTGTGTAGGGTGTTTTCTCATTTTTGCCCAAAAGGATGGCTTATAACTATTAAGAACAAAGGGTAAGATAGGGAATTTTTGTGAGAGGTGGCGCCAATTCTGATGGATTTCATCATTAGGAAGACATGGGCATTAAATGCCATGCAAACCTAATGTGTAGGTTTAGAAGAATTTATGACTATGGCCACTCCAGAGAAGAAAAAGGTTAGAATTATATAAGACCTAGAACAACCTGAGATAATTATAAACCATATAGGAAAATAAAATTTTCTTTGAAAACTAATTTTCAAGGTTTGATGAATACGTTTATTTTAAACAAAAAGATTAACCAAAATAGACCTTGGAATCTTGGGAAAATAATAATTTTAAAAAAAAATTATTCACTAAAGAAAAATAAATATTGGACATATTTGAGAAAATTGAGACCATTTTAAAAGCTTGTGCCCAACAATTGGGATAATTATAAGTAAGTATATATATATATATATATATATATATATATATATATGCATATAAAGAAAAAATTAATATACATGATTAATTACATAGGTCACAAGATAAAGGCATCTAACAAATATTCTATAAGAGAAATATTTTGGAGAAAATAAAATTATAAAATATTTTTAAAAAAATATTTTCTATAAAGCAAGTATATAGAATAATAAAATTTCCAAAACAATTTAAAGAAATTAAGCATAAGGAATCCTTGGCTCATGCATGACTCATAAGGGATTTTAACAAATTTTGCCACAAAATAATTAATGAATTTTATGCATAAAAATAAATAAATTATTCACATAGCATATTTCACATGATCAGAATGTCAAAGACTCATGCTTCAAGACTTAAATCTAGTCCTAAGCTTATTCCTAAGCTCAATATACACTTTCATGCATACACATGCATTCAAGAAACACGTAGCAAATTGTATAATCCATGCACACAATACTCATATTTAATCAATTAAATCGATTAAATCACACAGGTGTCATAGCATCTAGGCTCAAAATAATAAATAGTCAAGTTTGCTAGATACAAAAGAAATTTTAAAAACAAGCCTTATATAAACCTAAACTCATACCTAGGCTTAGACCTAAGCTTTATAATTGTGAGCTTAGCTTTATATAAGTCTTCATGCACATACATATGTTACGAGAAAATTCTAGAACATGTGCTCAAATATCAGGTAACAAAATATTTTGTGTGTGTACTCTAAGAATAAGTGTGACAAACACATATAATAATATCATATAAATCACATAGAAAATTGAGAATAAAATAAGAAGTGCTTCAGAGAATAATTAAGTACTTAGCTCAACTCAATCATGCCCATCTCATGCCTTAGTGTTGCAAATCTCGTCTCGCACAAGGGCTTAGTGAGAATGTCGGCAATTTGATTTTCTGTAGGGATGTATTCGATCTTTAGATCTTTCTTTTCAATGTGATCCCTAATAAAGTGATGTCGAATGTCGATGTGTTTGGTTCTGGAGTGAAGCACTGGATTTTGTGGGATAGCAATAGCACTAGTATTATCACAGAAAATACTAATGTATGCGCATTTAATTCCATAATCCATCAGTTGTTGCTTCATCCACAATATTTGTGCACAACAGCTTCCTGCAGCAATGTATTCGGCTTCGGCAGTACTGGTTGCTATTGAATTTTGCTTTTTGCTGAACCAAGATACAAGTCTTCCCCCTAAGAACTGGCATGTCCCGGAGGTGCTTTTTCTGTCTATTTTGCATCCTACAAAGTCAGCATCTGAAAAACCAGTTAGAGTAAAATCAGTACCTTTAGGGTACCACAACCTTACATTGATTGTGCCCTTCAAATATCTTATGATTTTCTTTGTGGCAGTGAGATGACTCTCTTTTGGATTTGATTGAAATCTTGCGCACACTCCCACGACATAAGATATGTCTGGCCTGCTTGCAGTGAGATATAGGAGTGAACCAATCATTCCCCTATATTTTGTTTGATCGACATCCTTTCCATCTTCATCTTTGTCTAGCCTCAATGATGTGCTCATTGGTATTTTCACTGAAGATTTTCCATCAAGGCCAAATTTCTTGATCAGGTCTTTGGTATACTTGGCTTGATTGATGAATATTCCTTCTTTCAATTGTTTGACTTGTAAGCCCAAGAAGTAATTTAATTCACCCATCATGCTCATCTCAAACCTATTCTGCATAAGCTTAGAGAACTTTTCACACAAAGAATTATTAGTACTACCAAATATAATATCATCAACATAAATTTGTACTAATAAAATGTGGTTTCCTTCTTGAATTCTAAATAAAGTTTTATCAACAAGGCCTTTGGTGAAGCCACAACTAATTAAGAACATTGATAGGGTATCATACCAAGCTCTAGGTGCTTGTTTCAACCCATACAATGCCTTCTTTAGTTTATAGACTTTATCACCTTCGCCTTTTACCTCGAAACCTGGGGGTTGTTCGACATACACCTCTTCCTCGAGTAATCCATTCAAGAATGCACTTTTGACGTCCATTTGATACACTGTGAAGTTTTTGAATGCGGCGTAAGCTAGAAAAATTCTGATTGCTTCAAGTCTTGCAACTGGTGCAAAGGTCTCATCAAAATCGATTCCTTCTTCTTGTGAGTACCCCTTTGCTACTAGTCTTGCTTTATTCCTAACAATCACCCCGTCTTCATTTGCTTTGTTCCTAAAGACCCACTTTGTACCAACAACATTATGATTCTTTGGTCTTGGAACAAGCTCCCAAACGTCATTTCTTTTGAATTGATTGAGCTCTTCTTGCATAGCATCTATCCAGCTTGGATCGCTTAGAGCTTCGTCTATCTCCTTCGGTTCAATTTGTGACAAGAAACACGTGAATAAGGCGTCTCTTGTTGCAGATCTTGTCTTTACGCCATCTCGCACATTTCCAATGACTTGTTCTGGAGGGTGATCCCTTAACCATCTTAGATCTGGCTCAAAGGTGTTTGAGTTTCTCATGGTGTTGGCTTGTTGTGTGCTTGTGGTTGGTAGGTCTTCGATTCTTTCATTAGTTTCGACCTCATTTCCAGCTTCACTTGCATGTCCATCATTAATTTCAACTCCAACTTCATTTCTTTCTATTGTGTGGTGGATGGGATTTTCTAGAGAATTAATTTCCAACTCATGTAATCCCTGCAAAACGTCATCTCCACACAATTCATTAGTATCACAAAAATCAATTTGACTTTCTTTACCGTCATTCACAACTTGCGGCATAACATTTTTGGCATTGTCTTTCTCATCAAATACGACGTGTATGGATTCTTCTACTACCATTGTCTTTTTATTCAAAATTCTAAATGCCTTGCTGGTATTCGAATAACCTAAAAAGATTCCTTCATCTGCACGCTCATCAAAAGTTCTTAGATGCATTTTATGATTAACATGAATAAAACATTTGCAACCAAAAGAATGAAAATAGCTAATGTTAGGTTTTCTCCCTTTCCAAAGTTCGTATGGTGTCTTGTTGTACTGCTTGTGGATCATGTTTCTATTTTGAGTATAGCAAGCAGTGTTAATTGCTTCCGCCCAATAACGTTTAGGGAGTTCGGCTGCTGAAATCATCACACGTGCAGCTTCTTTGAGTGTTCGATTTCTTCTCTCAGCTACACCATTTTGCTGAGGTGTTCTTG
>NXFB01000604.1:40732-53290 GCA_002525835.2 Ipomoea batatas | reverse complement strand
TCGTCTTTCTTCCTGGTGTTGTCTTTCAGAGGAAGTGATTTCTGTACCAAAAACCATTCTTGCACGAAACACTATATTTATTGCCATTTATTTGAATCTCCAATTCAATCTTTGGAAAACATCAGTATCTTATATTGTTACTTGTTATTTTGTTTTATTTCGATACAAGGGGTAAACAAATTACAAAAATTGTGGCACTGTTAGACGGCAAAACAGCTGTGTGGATCACGGTCCAAAACGACGTTGTTGAATCAACAGCTGTATGAGTCACAGTCCAAAATGACGTCGCTGAATCAACAGTTGTGTGGATTATGGTCCAGAACGACGATACTGAATCTTATAGATTGTCACTTTCGAGTCACTCTCCATCACTATCTTCTTCAAGTTCTAGGACCAACAAAGTGGCAACCCATGAAATATAGCTCATATAGCTCCACAACCAAACTCATTGTAATCCCAATCTTCTAAAATCTTGCAGAATCAGTCCTACCATTCTACCAATAATCTCCACAGGAACATATTCCTAGTTTAAAATGATGGAAGTAATTGGAGTCTCGGAGTATAATATGTCGTTGGAAAACCTTTGAAATGAACTTCATGGCGGTATGGCAATCGCTACAAACTCTAAGGTTCTTGTATATCCGAATGGGTGCTCCCTTTGGCACGTAAAGAAGCGCGAATGCAACAGCCAACTTCTCGCTATGATAAGCAAGATTTTGCTGCCTACCTTCTTCGTTGATGTCGTGAAGAGAACAGTTCATGTCGGGCTCATATCCGGCTTCCTTAATCGACATCAGAACCTCATCAACCTTTGAGTAAACCTCGTTAGCTCTCGGGTGGTTTCTGTCCTCGGACGAGAATTTATGCACCACGCCATTCGTCTCCATCCAGCTATAGCTAGGCTGTTTGTGAACACCCTTTGCCTTCATTAGCCTTCGGGTTCTTGAAGAGGCTTCCCATTTTCCCGCTGCAGAGTAGACGTTTGACAGCATAACATAAGGGGCGGGGTCGTGGGGTTCCAGTTCAAACAACATGGCTGCAGCTTTCTCTGCTAGATCGAGATTTCCATGCACTCCACAGGCAGAAAGCAGCGCTTTCCACACTGTTGCATCGGGCACAACTTCCATCTTGCTCAGCAGTTCCATCGCCTCTTGCATTTTACCAGAGCGCCCGAGGAGGTCAATCATACAGGTGTAGTGGTAGGGGCCCGGTTTTATCCCGTAAACTTCTGTCATGGATTTGAAATACGACCTTCCAAGCTCGACAAGACCCGCGTGGCTACAAGCAAACAACAAACCTATGAATGCAATGAAGTCGGGTTTTATCCCATTTTCTATCATACTGTCATAGAATTTCACAGATTCTCGCCCCTTCCCATTTTGCGCATAGCCTATTATACGGGCAGTCCAAGTCATCACATTTCGAGCATGCATCGAGTTAAAAACTCTGTCTGCATCTTCTAGGCACCCGCACTTTGCATACATGGTAATAAGAGAATTATCAACCGATACTGACTTCCCATGGCCGGATTTAATATAGTTCGCGTGGACTTGTTGTCCAAACTCGAGTACTGCAAGATCTGCACAGGAAATTAAAATGCTGGAAAAGATAATCTGATCAGGAGCAATCTCAGCAGATATCATCTCGCGAAAAAACTTCAGAGATTCATCGTGCCTCCCATTGTGAGCACATCCCGTGACAAGAGATGTCCACGAAACCACATCCTTGTCTGCTATGCCATCGAACATTTCCTTTGCACACGTTAGCTCTTCTTGTTTAGCATACATATCCACAAGTGCATTACTCACAAGCTTGTGAGTATCATAGCCACTCTTGATGACTAAACAGTGGACTGATTTCCCATTTTTCACATCCTTTGTGATGGCAAGAGAATTAAGAACAGACGGGTAGGTGAAATTGTCCGTTTCTATATCTCTAGCAATCATTTCCTTGAACAATGACAATGCAGCCTCAGCAAATCCATTTCTCACACACCCGAGTATCATGGCATTCCAAGAAACGACATGATTAACCGCCATTGATTCCAATTCCTTTCTAGCACTAGCTAAATCCCCACATTTGGCATACATATCTACCAATGCACTTTGTACAAACAAATTAGCACCAAAACCACCCCGAAGAACACAGCCGTGCACCTGAACTCCAAACGCTAAATCACAAACTGCAGCACAAGCGGATAAAACGCCAGGGAAAGTATACTGATTGGCATTAACATTATCTGCTCTCATGCCACAAAAGCACTCAATAGCTTTTAAAGAATTGCCATTTTGGGAATACCCAATGATCATTGCAGTCCAAGTAACATGATTTTTCCCACTTGGCATCATCTTAAAAACAAATTCGGCTTCCACAACACGCATACATTTTGCATACATGTCTACAAGACCGGTAGTAACAAACAAATTATGATCAAATCCAGTCTTGATTGCCAATGCATGAATCTGTTCACCTCTCAAAAGCAAACACTTAATAGAGCAAATCCTAAGAATGCTTCCAAGCGTCGATTGGCTCGGCCTATGCCCCTCATTCTGCATTGCCCAAAACAGGGNGAAAAGACCAAAATACCCCTGTTTTGGACAGTTATTTGACGAAAATTTTAACGGTGGACTAAAAGTGGCAAGGACTAAATAAGACTGGCCGCAATGTGGCAAAAATTAATGAAGTGGACTAAAATTGGCAATGCCCCAATAACACTATGACCAAAAATGGAAATGACTCTTAATGATATATTTCAAGTAAATGTTGGGTTTGTTGTAACGTTGATTACAAGAGAATGAATATGAGATGAATTTTCTCTATTATTAAATAATAAATTTATTTCTTAATTGTTTAATGCATATAAAAAAAAATTGGATTTTTAATCATGTTCCGGTTTTGATCTTCTCATAATGAATAATTAGAAATAAAATTTTTTATGTCTATAATTTAAAGATTAAATTGCAATATGACATGATTAAATCGCAATACAATAAAAATTTTGAAAATTATGTTCAGACAAATTAACAGTGGATTTAGTTTATTAAAAGAATTGTGAATGAATTGAATTTAAATCTAATGAAAAAAAATTTCTTAAAATATTGATTATATTATATATTTGTGGAAAATAAATTGTTGAAAATAATTAGTATAAAGACTCAATTGTTCGTATACATAATAAAAATATGTGAGTGCAATATATAAATTCATATTATATATTTTCTCAAAGTGTAAAAAATAAAAAATATAAAGAGACTAAGGAATTCGTTTTCCTAAAATTAGAAAAAAAAAAAAAAAGAGTAACGATTTTAGTCATTGATTATGCATAAATTTTAGACTAAGGTATTCTCGTGTAATCAACATTACAACAAACCCAACATTAATTTGAAATCATCAATTTGAAAAGTTTTTTAAAAAAAAAAAAAATTATACTTGAGATAATTTTACCAAATGACCAATTTATCATCTAATAATTTGACAAATCAAAATAATTTTTTCATGAACAAAATTTATAGGCAATGGATTGAAAACAACCATTTTTAACATAAATAAATAGAGAAGTTGTATCCGGTTGCATTCCCATATGGAAGGAGATGGGTTTGAGCCTCAGTGGAGACGATATTGACTCTTTGTGCTTCAGTAGATTGAGAAAGTAGTTATATGAACAGATACGAGGCATTGTAATAGAGTCAGTAGTATTCAAAAAAAAAATAGAGAAGTTGTATAGAGTAATAATTTATAGACCGAGTTTATAATTTAGACATACTTAATGAACTAATGAACTAAAACTATGATTTTCTATTATTATTATCGTAGAAAATTTAATTCCAATTTAAACTAAAATCAAATCGTTACTTATTATAAATATTGTAATACTTATATATAACTAAAAGTGTGACATTTACAAAATGTATTTTCATTGAGTATCTTAATCAATGTCTACAACTTAATATATCTCAATAATAAAGATACGTGAGCCGGTTTAAAACAATTTTTTGTTGAAACAAACATTGTCCATTTCAATATTGCGTGTGAGATTTTATACTTCAAAAATGATATAAAGGACAAGTTCCNAGTATGTGAGTAATATATTGGCATGTAGTGGCCACCCTCAGATGGGAGGTCATGAGTTTGAGTCTCAGTGGTGGAGATCTCGAAATTGACTCTTTGTGCTTCAACAGGTTGAGAAAAGTATAGATGAACAGATACTACAATATAATAGGGTCAGTTGTATTCAAAAAAAAATAATAATAATTAAAATACAATAGAACTCTCTTAGTAGCGGTTTTAAAGCTTATTCAAAGAGATTGATATTACTTAATTAAGCATAACTATCCACGACTTTGATGACACATTTTGTATCTGTTATTGTTGACACATAATATGATAATTACACCGTAAATACTGCAATATAGACAAGGGTTCATTGTATAATTTACCTTTTTATATTTGGTTTACAAGTTTACACATTTGGAGGATACAGTGATTTTCTATATTTAATTTACAAGTTTATACTTTGGGGAGGGTACAATAATTTTCTATACTTAGTTAACAAGTTTACACCTTTTGGAGGGTACAATGATTTTCATTCATATTGTTATTGCTAGGTAGCTTTCATATAAGAAAAAATATACAAATAAAGGAATTTTCTATTTTTATTTCTCAGTGGCATTCTTAATGAGGCACTAAGTGGTCCTAATTTGTCCTTACACTATCCGTTCTTTCCAAACTGTTGAATCCCAACTTAAGGGTCCTCATGCCTTGGCCTGACAAAGCACATAGACTAGATCTTTGTTTATTGCGCACAAAGAAGATGCTCCCGCACTGAGGCTGGTTAGGCTCAATCCCTAGTCTTTCTTCTCAAATTTTACTCATTTGACCAACTGAGCTGTTTATTCGAGTAGAAATGTGGACGAGGGCGAGATTAGGGTTAAAAAAAAAAAAAATTATTGTTTACTCCATAAGGAGTAGAGTCCGTGCAGATATTGGTGGGATAGATAATGATAATGTGAGGGGGGCAAAAGATGAGAAATGTGAAGTGAAAAGTAGGTGGTGAGTATGGGAGGGTGGGGCAGTTGAGAAGAGGGAAGGAAGCTAAGGCCTAAGGGGGGCATTAAATGAGGGTAGCAGAAGCTGTTGGCATAAAACGTCGCCATGCATTTAATGCAAAAGCAGGCTGTTAACGTCCCAACAGCGTTACTTTCTCTTTGTGATGATGCCATTGCCAATCTCTTCATCTCTTCATCATCATCGCCTTCGCCTTTGTGAATTGTGATGGCGATGCCATGGGGAAAACGCCGGTTTCCGCGACAAACAAATTTATGCCCAAATCCCCCACCCATACCCAAAACCTGTGATCACAAAATCGTCTCACTATCTGCGTCTCTAGTTGTATTGGTTGCCACTATGATTTTTGAGATTTTCAGGATATATATACACCCTTTAGGTTCATGTAAAAAGGTTGAATTCTCAATCCCAAGAACCAGACAAAGTTTGACTCAATGGCTCAGTAGACACGACCAAATGTTGGGTAGTGATTTACACACTTTAGACATAATCCTCACTATTGGGATTCAAATGTCGATTTCTTCTTTCAAATATTGCATATTAAACCAGTGAGTTATGTCGATACAAACAAAAAATTCAATACGGAATAGTGAATAGTGTGTATAGTGTCAGTTTGAGATGGGCACGGGCGATATTAGAAGATTTTTAAGATTGTTATGTGTGAATGATAATAGATAATATGGGTATTTAAATTTTTAATAGGACGAGTTTGAGACCGATTTAGGTAGCTAGTGAGATAGATTTGGGTAGTAATTAATGAAAATTCAACGCTCAATAATGCCTTGTAGACTTGTAGTGTCTAATGTCAAACAATGTTTAGATGGTTACATATATATAGGTAGTTTTTGTGTTGGGCCTCTTTACTTCTTATGTGTAATTTGTGAGTCATTAATAATAATATGACTATATGAGTGAGATTTATTCCATTCATAACCTAGGATAGTGGCTAATTTTTCTCATTTCCCAATAACAACAACAACAACAATAATAATAATAATAATAATAAGAGTCACATTTATGTGAGACGGGACGGAGCGGAGCGGGTCGATATGCAAATGTAATACTTATACTAGTGACTAAGTATTTTATTTATGCATATCATTTTTATGATGCGTTTGTATTGAAATTTTAAAATATACTCCGTAATAGTTTGTTATCGACACTCTCTTGGTTGAGCTCATTGCAAGCTAATATGCAGAAATGAAGTTTATCTTGTGCACATTCTCGAATAATAATGCTAGATTTTTCTCTACACCCAACAAATATAATATCTTAGCTTCAAATATATAATTTCACATAATATTATAACATAGAAAGAGTTATAATGATTGTTTGTTCCAATCACATACATAAATATTTAAAATTTAATTTTTAAGGTGTTTAAACAACATTATATTTGTGATTGTAATGTCATATATTTTGAAAAGTAATATAATGCAAATACAATATGTATATAATAACATCTCGAGAATAACCACATACGTGTGCTGTTCATGCATATATGTTACTACTAGCTAAATTACAAAAATTAAATAAGTTAAATATTACAACAAATAAACATGTCATGTGGTGGGGAATATATGGAGAATTAGAATTTTTGGATAGGGACTTTATTGTCCTTATCAACATCCTAATTTATTTATTTATTTTACATCCTGATAGAATTATTTAACTTTACTCAACAAGAATAACTGTTTATTATAATATTGTTATTAATTCTTATGGAGTAACATAGATAATCTCATAAAATTATTTTTTAACGTAACATTACTTGTTGTATCTAAAAGGTTGAGTTTGATAGTTTAATTCTTTTCAACACCTTTTAGGTTCAGGCTCACAAGTTTTGGCTAAACATGCAAATGAACTCATAAACCTTTAGTTCAAGTCTTCAGTTATATGAACTCATAACTCGTTATAGAATCAAAAAATTTAAAATAACTATAAAAGTAAAGAAAATTTGCACTTTTCATTCCTAAATTATTGGGTAATTATATAATTAGTCCATACTTATTGAGTTATTGGTCATGCTTACTTCTCGTCCTTAAGTTACAAATGACGTTGCAAATATCGTCTTTTTTCTCGCAAGTCATGCTCACTTCTTGTCCCTAAGTTATAATTGATATTGCAAATTTTGTCTCTAATGTTGTTAAAAAAATGACGAAATTTGTAATGTCATTTATAGTTTAGGACGGTACGTAATTGAGCACGACTAACAAGTAGAGATATATCTTACAATGATTATATAACTTAGAGACGAAAAGTACATTTTTCTCAAAAAAAAATAAAAAATTATACAAGTTTTCTATATTTTAACGTTAATATATATGTAAATATTATATGCGTGATTTTGATAGGGTAAATAGTGTGTTTGGTTTATAAATTGGCTTAGTAGGACCAAAACTAACTGAATGCAATCATAGTCATTGGTTTGTCAGGTCAGAAAGTATAAACTGCCTCAGCTTCACATGCAATTGGATTTACGTCAACGCAGTTGGTTACCCACTTACTTACACCTACAATCTACCTCTGAAATTTACTGTGTCACTTTTCCCTTAAAATTTTAAGAAAAAATAAGTGTTAATGACCTTGTGGTATAGTGACACGAAGTGATTTTTTTATATGAGATATTATGGGTTTGAGTCCCAGTGGAGTAGACTCATCAGTATTACTAAAAAAAACAAATTCGCAAGTACATTAGCAATTTGTTTATCAATCAAATTATTATATTATTTAAAGTATAAGTAAAATGTAAAGCTTTATACACCTTGATTCCTATACATTAAAGTCACGAGTTTGATTTTTATTAATACAATTTATTTCAAGTTCATTGCGCATGATCTTTAAAATACAATATATTTCTCTAGTGTAGTTTGTGAACGTTACGTAAGAGTGGAGTTACTTTGTATACATACTGGGATAGTAACTGTGAATCTTTTTCACCATCGTAGGGGTAAAATTATTTTAAAAAAAATGTGAAAAGGGTGACCTAATGAGTCAATTATTTGGGTCAGTGAAGTCAGATAATGGTCCAATGAGATTACATTCCCATAGTGTTTTGGGCTGGGCACAGAGCCTACCAAACTCTGAAGTATACAGAATATGATGAAATTATGAAGTGTTCATTAATATTCAGACTTCAAAGCAGCTGTACTGATTAGTCTTTGTCAGTCACCGTCGCCGTGACGGGGCCGTCTCATGTGCCGGAGTTAAGACGGAGCCGACGCCGACGCATTCAAATATTAGCTACGCACAACTAGTTTACAACCATGACTTTCTCAATTAGCTGTTGGTCCGACCATACATTCATGTTGTCGGCAAAGTATAATTTGTGTACATAATGCATACTCGTGAAGTACAAGATTTTATAACACAAAGATACAAAAAATCACTACACAAGACACATATATGTTATATATTTACTTACTTTTTAAATCTGATTTATGTACATAATTTGTGTTTATACAGACAGAATTTCAAAACATATTGACACAGAAATTTATAACATAAGACAAAATTACTAATTTATTTCAAGTATAGAATTTCATAATACAAGCTACAAAAGTTCACAACATAAGACACATATACATCCACTAGAGACCACAATGCACGTTGAATCCTATCCATTGTATTATGATTGATCAATAAGCTACTCCCACTAAGAATCAAACTCGTAACCAAGTTAGCCGTCTTATCAACTTAGATGAAATTTATTCCAATACATGTTTCTCTTTTAGTTAGTATACTATAAACAAATTTACCGCATAATAAAAATAAACTTGTATTATATTAAAAATAAATTCTTGACCTACCGTGTAATGTGGATCATGATCTACCGTATAATAATGAGATATTCGTTTCTTATGTGTCTGATAAGAGCTTTGGGCCATATAGGTAATGAAATCCGTAACAAATTCCAAGCATAATCCATTGTAGTAGGTGCCCATTGGGCCTGTCACCATTTGGTTGTACTATAATCTATATACTCCATAGTTGATGTTATTTTTATGGATTATCCCTGCCCCAATGACAAACTACCATTTACCTAATTCATCTTTAAATCCTTACAACTTTGACAATTCCTATTACTTCACTGACCCAAAATTTGATAACCAAGGGGTAGAACATGATTATCGTATATATAAAAGTAGAATTTACTCGAGACACATTCTCATGTAGTGGTTACGAATTTCTCTAATTTTTAAAAAAATCACACACACACAAGTGGGTAATGATGATTCTTATATCTAAAGGTCATGCCTTTGATTATTATCAATATTTTCTTGATTGAGTCTGATCTGTTGCACATAGTCAGGATATACCATCAAATAGTGATTACAGATTTCTTTTTCATTATAAAAAATAAAAATAAAATAAATGAAAAAGAGGAGGAAAGCACATAGCAAAAAGTATTTCGGTTGGTTAGAATGCTTGGTCCACACTTAACTACTCTTACCTTAATTGCAATATTTTTATCCCAACAATCTTTGTGTTTTTCATTTGTCATTATTTTTTTGTTTGGCAATCAAATCAAAGTTAACCGCGTCAGCAGACCGCCGGTCATAGGTTTACGGCCGCGCGCCAAAGCTTCAGAATATTCCATTCTCAATTCTCATAATTCTTTCTTTATACTTTGCTAATTTAATTTGATCGCAACACTCATCTCTCCATTCTACATTTAATACTGCGTTGATTATTTCATAACCCTTATTTTTATTATTATTAACACGTCGCATTATGTTATTGTCTTATTATATCAAAACTCGAGGTTTGATTTTATATTGTCAATTTCATCTCTTTTGAAATTTGGACTTTTCCTTTTGAATGTATTTAAAAATTATAATAATATGACACATACAAACAACAATAAATTATTTCCTCTTGTATTTACGTTTGAGTGATATGATAAATGTAGTAGTCAGGCTAATATATGAGCCTTTCAATTATGTTTTATTTGTTTTCTTTACAATGGTTGTGGTAAATACATGAAATATATAGATAAGTGTATGTATATAGATTTGTTTCGTAGGGTTGTGCAAGTCTGTTGGTGGGTTAAAGTGTTTGGGTTCAGGAACGTGTGATAGTGGGTCGGAGAGTCTCGAACCAATGATAGTTAGGTAAAAATGCAAAAAGTCCCACCTTCAAGGTATTAAATGTGCTATTTATAGGAGTGCGAAAGGAACATATACCGGAGGTTGGCATAGGCACCACGTGTGACACATGCACAAGGAGGGTCAGAGGCATTGCTGCTACCCTCACGTGTGCAAAGGTTCCTGATGCTCTCGTTCTTTTTGTGGTCAGGTTAATCGTCCTGACCTTGCATGGTTCGTTCGGATCTCGATGTAAGGTAAAAGGTATAGTAGACATTACTTAGTTATTTACTCCACCTTCATACCAATGTCGGGTTAGTCTAACACAAGGTCGAGAAATGTTCCCCATGCCATTCAGATCGTACCCCAAGCAAGTGTACTGTAGATATGCTCAGGGAATATTCTCAATCAACAATATTTATACAATAAACAAATACGAATTAAAAAAAAATGTCTGATTATGTATAATATAATTCATTTATGAATACACAAGTCGAATAATACTAATACCTTATCGTTCCAAACCCAACGAGGTAGGTTATCAAACCATATAGCAAGAGCGAGGAAAACTTGTTCCTATGCTACTCGCAAACCATACAACGTGAAAAGTAACTGTACAACAAAAATTTTACGCAATGGACTCAACCAATAGCGTGTTCACAAGGACAGAATTCACAATTTTTAGAGATCAAAATCATGATATACCCACTTAATCATTATTTCTTTACATATTTATCTCCTTTTATTTATTAAATGTAAATTGGATTTGAATTCTACAATGAGTAAAGAATGGCTACCCTACCCCTTTACTTGGATCCAAATCTTAATCTCACCGTCCGATGAGCAATTATGGTCAACAACCACTTTTGACTACAAGTACAAAAAAGTGGGTAGCAGGGAAGATTGGTCGTCAGGCACAACTTTGACGAACAATTCTTTTTCATTTATTTTAAAAATTTTATATTTATTTCTTCATTTTTGAACAGAGAGAGAGAAGAGAGATGAAGAAGAACAAGGAGACACAACAGAACAAAAGAGTAAAAGATAAAGGGAAAAAGTGAGGACAACAGAGAGAGAGGAGAAACTGTTTTTTATTTTTTATTTTTTTAATTTTTAATTTAATTTATTTTTATTTATTTTTTACTGGGAAAAATCTCTCTCTCTTCGCTGTATATTGTTGAACGCAGCTAGAAGCGAGAGGGAGAGAAGGCTTCCCCATTCCATTCATTCTTTCCTTTCTCTTTCCCTTTCTCAATTTTTTTCTGATCTTCAATCTTCAATCCTCTAACAGTTGTTGAGGGTTAGAGAAAGAGAGGGGGGAAAGGATTCGGCATCCGCCGTTTGAAATCGGAAAAAAAATATGAATATGATGCGTCGCCTCAAGAGCATTACTTCCGGCCGTTCTTCCGTTTCTGATCCTGTAAATATCTCTTTCAATGATGTTTCTGTCTCTATATTATTCTGTTTGTTTCAATCTGTTGTTTATCTCTTTGTATTGTGTTTATTGTTTCAGCAATTTTCTGTTTTTGCTTTTTGATTCGGGATTCATTACGTACTTTGATTAACAAAACAAAGATCTTGTTTTTGTTTTTGTTTTTGTTTTTACATGGATTGGTCTTTGAGATTTTTGTTTGAACATGTTTGTATTGGATCCTTTCCTTTTCATACACCGTCTCTTTTTTGCGAAATTGTTGCTTTTGTGTGGGGATTTGAATGCGTATTGCTTGTTTATGAGCTTTATAGTGCGAGTTTTTGACTGCCATTTTGATTAATCGGAGTATTAGCTTCTTTTTATTTAATTTTTTTATATATTTATTTATAAGATGTTGAGCTCTATAAATGCATTGATTTGGGGTAAAGATGGAGTATTGGCTGTCATTGTGGCTTGGATAGAGGAAATTGATTTGGATAGGTTCTCTGTGAGATCTTGTGTTAGTGATTTCTTTGATCAGTTCTTTGATTATGTGATTTAGATTTTCCCATCATTTTGCTAGATGTTTACTAGTTGGCTTTCTTGTGTTTGCTTGTAGCCTATTCATATGGCCTAGTGTGGAACTTGACTGAATTAGAGTAGATATATAATAGGGTAGGAGTTGATAATGTGATTCTTTTTGACTCGATTGGATTATCTTAGGGAGGGGATTCCAACATTAAGAGGGTGAAGGTTGAGCAAGAGGTTGATCAGAGGGCTACGGGTGAACCTCAACCGAAGGAAGAATCCACCACTGCATTAAGACAGGATGCAGCCTCGATATCTCAGGGAACTACCACGGATGTGCTAAATGTGGCTGGAGCGGAAAAATCTGGCTATGATGAGCTTCCCAAAGAAATGAATGAAATGAAAATCAGAGACGAAAATATTGATAACAATGAGGGCAACGTAAAGGTTAGAGCTTCCGTATCCCGG
>NXFB01000604.1:0-10137 GCA_002525835.2 Ipomoea batatas | reverse complement strand
ATAGTTATTACTCAAGGGTGTACATCACTTGTATGTAATAACTCAGAAATTACACATGATAAGTATATTGCATTAAGAAAATCCCATGTGATTACCTCCTCCGCTCATGTGTAATTACTCTCAAACTACACCTATGAGGTGAATTACATTATGAAAACTTCACGCGACGGATTCAACAAAAAGAATTTTGATAATAATTAAATTTGTGATATTTAGATACGAAAATTATGTTCCCACTCAACTATACTTTCAAAGCGAGGTAACACCTTATTGTCAGTTATGAGTTTGAGAAGAAAATTATACCATTAATTAAACAAATCCTGTATTTTAAGATACCTAATTATTGGATATTATGTTGCTATTTATATTATCAAACATTATCCAATACGGAGTACTTAAGAGAATATAGAGTGTTTGTCAAAAACAGAAAAGAGAATATAGAGTGTTGTTTTGGGCTCCCGTACGGCCCATTAGGCTGTCAACACTTGATAGCCCATAAAATGACAACCCTTTGGGCCCAACAGTTTTTTTTTAAGTAAAAATCGTAAGGATTCGAACCTGCGCGGGCAAAGCCCACATGATTTCTAGTCATGCCCGATAACCACTCCGGCACAACCACAATTGCAGTGCCCCTAACTTTTTAAGTTATTTTATTCCTATTCTCAGCTCCTTTTGGGTCCAAGAGGATCTGTATCCTTGGAAATTAATAAAGTAAATAAGTAATTAATGAAAGATCCAAGTTTAAAATTTAAGTTTAGTTATTTATTGCATTGATTTTTTTTTGGAAATATTTATTGCATTGATTGATTGATAGTATTGAGTATAAATAAACATGCTATATGTTTGATTTAAGAAAAAATCTCATAATCCCTACTTAAATGTGTGTTATGTGTAAAGTTCATATTGTAACAAAAATTGGTAAATGACTACAATGAGATAAACCAGCTGACCAACTCAAACTGAAAAGGTCAATAGGCCCGTGAAACCTTGTAACTAATAAATCAATTGCCAGACTAGCTCGACTAGAAATAAATATGGTATACCTAATTATATAATGTATTATTAACATTAATGTGATAGTACTTAGTATATCTAAGTATGATACTATAATATATCTAATTTAACTATACGGTGTGTTTGGTTCGCACATGAAAATCGGAATCGATATGGATATCAAATACTTTGTAATGGTAATAGGTTTTGATGAAAGTATTTTGTACGTTTGGTAGTAGGGTATAATGTGAATGATTATTACATGAAAGTTGTATTTTTAGTGGTTGAATTTAGTGATTGTCGTCCTCTAGGAATGGCTAGGAGGGATTTGAGTAGCAAGGGATTAAACACGAGTTCATCGAGTGTTTGAAAGCTAACAAAAATGATGTATTTGATTGCATGAGATAATGATAAAAACAAGTAGTTAAATAGAGAAATAAACAATGATAAAGAGGATGATTTAAATCAAATAGCAATGCACAAATGCTTCTATAATGTTCTAAGATTCTACGCTTAACAATGCTAAACAGCGAAGCGAGGGAATTAAGTCAATGCCAATGCCACTCTCGTGGACATTGGCTATCACCACAGTTCTAATCCCATTCTCATAGCAATTAGACTAGGTGAGACATTTAATCAAACACATTGTGGGCATAATCCCTTCCAACTTCCCTTTCTCAAGAGCAAGTTAGAATTGTGAAAGGGGTGGCCATGGTGGATCCCTATTCTCATAGGTGAAACACCAATTCCGTATATTTCTTGCATAATTTGGCCACAATCAAACAAGAATCAAATAATCCCCTAAAATCACAATCACATTCATATTAAAAGCAATGCAAAACCTAGATTTTAATTCATGTAAGCATTCATGCATAGCAATTCAATCTAAATCCCTAAAGGATTTAACTATCCATAATAGAATTGAAAACTAAAACAATTGGAATAATCAACAATGAATTTAAATACAAAAGATATTGGAGAACTAAAAGGAGAAGAAATTAGAATTCTTACTTGAATAAATTTGTAAAAAGCAAGTATGAAATTGAAGTTTAATGTGTGATTACAATGGTGAATTCTTCTCTAAATCTTCTTCAAAACTAATAGAATTGTAATGGATTTAAGTTCTAAAGTGTTTGTAGAGAGAAAACCTAAAAGAAGACTTAGAGAGATTGAAAAGTTAGTTCAAAATAAAATCTAATCCTATTTATACTATGACATTTGCGCCAAAATAACTACCTTCAGGATGCCTGGTCACGATGGAGGTCACGGCGTGACCTTCATCGTGACCAGACTTGTGCCTTGCGGGTTCCAGGCCGTCACGCTGCATGTCACGGCGTGACCTGCAGCGTGACGCCTTGAATCCGCAAAGTGGCCTGCAGGTCACGATGGAGGTCACGGCGTGACCTTCATCGTGACCACACAGGCCACTTTCAGATGGTGCTGGTCACGCTGTAGGTCACGGCGTGACCTCCAGCGTGACACACACCATCTGAAAGGTAGCCACGGTGTCACGCTGCAGGTCACACCGTGACCTCCAGCGTGACACCCTCCCGATGGTGTTTTCTGGCTTCTTCTTCGCTCCAATTCTCCGTTGAACTTTGCTATGGTTTTGACCCTTCATTCTTGACCAATTTTAGCCTTGAATTCATCCCGATTCGTCTTCATTTTACGCTTCATCATGCCTAGGTCTCGGTTTCCAATGATTGAGCCGTAAATACCTGAAATACACTTCTTTCTTGCACAAACACATAATATTCACTTAGAAATTAATACAATTAAAGCATATTTATAGGTTAATTAACGGCTTATCATTACACTAGTACAGAATAGCACATCAGCTGCACCTGTAAAACAAAATTAGTTACACCTGTAGCAGGTGTCGCGCATAGCAGAGTCGCTAAAAGCATTAAACTTTCCGCGGCACCCGCTAAGGAGGTGCCGCGGATACATTGTTTTTATTTAAAAAAAAATTATATAAATATCAATATATAAAATTTGCCCCTGATTTTGGTTTTTGGTTTCTGCGAAAGTAAGGTCTTGGGGAGTGTGCTTCTGTAGTGGGTACGCCGTACATACAGTCACTCACTTTTGTCTCATAACCCTTTTTTGCTTTTGGTTTTTTGGAAACACCACACTTTGCTATGTAATTTGTATTACTTTGATTTATGCTATTTTTACTTTGTTGTTTGTTAAGCAGATTACATATATATATACAAACTCAGTAATAATAAAATTCAAAAAATAATAATAAAATTCGAAAATTCACAATAAATATTCAAATTAATAATAAAATTAGAATTTTTAAAAGAATCAAACACTAATATTCAACAAAATTCAAATATATCACAGTAGCCCTAATATTCAAAATAAATTACAATTCAAATAAAAGGAAATAAATCAAACACACTAATATATCTATCTATATATATATATACAAACACACTTTGTATATATATATATATTTTCACAATTTTTTTAATAAATTCGAAATAAATATAACACAATATTATTAACTATGAATTATTTTTACCATTCACAATAATAATAAAATTCGAAAATTCACAATAAATATTCAAAATAATAATAATATTAAAAAAAATTTTAAAAAATACAAAAACCGTGAAAAAACTTATATTATACACAAATATTTCAAAGAACAAAAGAAAAAATCATCAAAAAGTTAGCAACATGTCCATCGGAAATGGATCGGAAGAGAACCGGCAACCATCATCCATGAGCTCTCTACCACCAGATCTGAGCTCTCTGTCACTGGATCTGAGATGGACTGCTTGGAAAACGATATACGCGTTGGATCTGAGTTCTCTGCTTGGATCTGTGACGCGGTCGTCGAACTCGTCGGGGGAGTACAGCATGACTCGCTGGTTCGGTGCCCGGCGATGGTTGCTCGCTTGATCTCGTTTTGGCAGACATCTTGAAGAAGCAAAAAATGGAGCGAGAGAGATGGAGAGTGAGAGAGGGACTAGATTTGAGGAAAAATGGAGATAAAGGAAATTTTGAGGGGAGAGAGACGTTTGGAGGAGGTGTGTAGAGAAAACCTTTTTAAAATAATAACTGAAGGAAAAAGAAAGAAGAGATCCGAATGGGGTGTGGTAGTGGAAATATATGGCTCTGTGTACATACGTGATTCAGACGTCGGAAATGGGATAAATAGTGATAGACTTTTCGCGGCACCCATACTTGCGGGTGCCGGGGAAACTAATTTATTAAAATAATAATTAATTTTTTGCGGCACCTGTAAGAGCGGGTGCCGCGAAAAGTAAATTATTATTTTAATAATTTACTTTTCGCGGCACCCGATCTCCGTGGGTGCCGCGGAAAGTAGTGTTTTCTTTTATTCTAGAAAATTCACTACACCTTTTTTAAGAGGTGTAGTGGAAAGTTATCCTTATATGTGCAATTTTGTAGTAGTGTTAATAGTTGGGAAAGCGGCCGATAAGGAGGGGATGAAACCCTTATTTTATTAGAGAATGAGTTTTGCAATTAAGGGGTAATCAAAATCTACATTAGTGTTCTACTGTTCTAAAAACCTATCAAGTGTGAACCAAACAATAACAATGACTTTGATATCCATTCCTGATAGCTAGACCTGCCAACCAAACTCACCCTAAGTATTATCGGTAGGGTGAATAATTCCTAAAACATAATAAAGAAAAGAAAAACATAAATTGAATACAATTTTCCATAACTATAACTAATATATGAATGAAATTGGCATTACAAAATGCTAGTACAAGGAGAAAAGAGAAGGGCCAATATGATAAATAGGGTAAAATTTAAGGATCAGTAATTGGATTTAAGAAGAAAAGAGGACCAAAATTACAAATAGGCAAGTTATAAAGCATGCCATAGTCAATTATATCATTTTTTATAATTAATCTAAAAATCTCGCCGTCGCCACCGCGGCCGCGCCGCCGTCTCATTTGGAGTGCGGCCGCAGAGCCGCCGACGAAGGAGCGTTTGTGCAATGCACCGTTGGGGACCCATGCCTGTGCATGAGTTCGCGCGCCAGTTCTTGAAGATCTCCGCCGCCGCTGACGGCGGCGGACGACGAAGATGACGTCATGTCCACCCTTATTGCCGCGGCGGCGCCGAAAAGCTGGCGGGGGTCCAGCTGGCGCGGCTGAATGGCCCACGCGGGCTGCACCATGGGGTCAAACAGGGACGAAAGGTCATAGGTTGCGGGCATCATCGGCACGCCGGTGGGGAGGTCGGCGATGTTTAGAACCGGCGGCGGCACGAACAGCGGCGGCTGTGGCTGCGATTGCTGCGCTGCCGGCGGCGGAGCATTCGGCACCTCCAGCGTCGCTAGGTGGGCTTGTAAATACGCCAGCTCTGCTTGTAGGTTCACTACCTGCATATTAACATGTATATCATTTGCATATTATACACATTAAGCTTACAATTCTACCAAATACACACTAGTACAGAATCAGTTATTTGCATCCGATATTGGAGACAATCTGCGTACGAAGTTGTCCAAACACATATGCCACAAACACAAAACAAATGCAAATTAAACCGAAAAATTTTGAAACACCTACTCTAAGGTCTCGAAAGTGCGGGATGAAACATGTATTTTTTTTTCTAAAGTAATTAATAAGGACGAATGCATTAACAAAGATCAAAGAAATTCTGAATATAAAGATGTCAGGTAAACTCGACACTCAAACCATATTGAGAGCCAGATGCTCGTGTAAGGGAATGAGTAACATGGTTTGTTGACCTAACAGACACATATAATAAAAATAGCATAAAACCAGCTTATAAGGAGTTTACAATCATTAATAATAAAACCTCTATAATTTAATTAAATTACAACTAGGACTAATAAGACTCTGATAAAGAGGAAGACAATCCATCTCCATAATATAAATAGATTTATATAAATTATTGTTTTTTCATAACATGAACAAGAAAAAATTACAGAAGTTATATTGCCCATATTTTTATTTTTATTTTTGAAAGAAAACAAGTCATTGCATTAATGAATAATCAAAGCATTACAGATAAAGAGAGTGGTTACAAGTCAGAACTCATAACCCAAAGTTCTGAACAAGAATGAAAGTCAAGGAATCGAGTAAGTAAACTAGCCACCTAATTCGTAGAACACTTAAACATGAATATAGAATTATATGGCTAATATATACAAAGGAATACATGGTAAAATAGATGATTTTATTTACATTGAAATGACAAATAAATAGATTTATTGTAAACACTTTCAATTTAGACACTACTTCTCAACACCATTTTTTAGATGATGACACTTTTTCCTAATTTCTCCTAAAAGCTAAGCCAAAAAAAAAAAAATTAAACATTTTATGGTATGTTAAATGCAATTGTTAATTATTTAATTTCATAAGACGATTTTTGATTTAATATGATCCATTTAGGGAATGATGATTTTATATGACAGTGTCTATATTATTGGCCAGAGAAGTCTAGGTTGTCCGTAATTGATTGATTATAACTTAAAATGTCAAAAAACAATTCTTAAACAAAGTAATAAGACGTTTGGGTGGTAGGAGGAAATTAGGTGGAAAATATTAAAGTGAAAATTTAAATTACATCGTTTGGTAATCATGAATATAATGATGTAGAATTGAAAGGGAAGAAGTGTATAGAAACTAAAATGACCTTGTATAATAATATAATACTCCGTAATAATAAGAATAAGGGTAAAATAGTCATTTACCATGAAATTGCAATTCCACACTCGGAATTGCAATTCCCTCCAACGAAACCATAAAATTGTAATTTCATGGAGTTTGGTAGGAATGGAATTACAATTCCATCCTACCAAACACCCCATAAAATTTAGAATTTTGTTATTAATCAGTCAATTGTTCGACTAATTTAGATAGGAGCCAAAACGCTTTGACTTAGAACTATATGTGCTCCTATTATTGGAGGCATAATTGGTCTACCCAACTAAACAAATCCCACCTCCCAATAAAAGAAAGCAATCAAACTCTAAGTAAAAATAGAAAAACAATAAAAACTCAATTAAATAACCTTGAAACAAACTTCCAAATCAGTCAAGCAGACAAGAAGCAAGGATTGATGCGTTAATTGTAATTAGTCAAATAATCAATTTCTAAAACAATTAAAATCAAAACGTGGCTTTCGGACGACGGTGACGGAAAACAGATTTAGAATGCAACGACAACTTCCATAGACGGAGGATTTAGCTTCCGCTGAAAGCAACCTAATTAACGCCGAGATTACAAACCTTTGACGCCGTTAAAAATGGTATTAATGACACGTATAATGAGGATTATGGATAACACATTGAACTGCACGCTAACGGAACAGCAAGCTAATTAAGCTAATTCCCTACTTGACCATAAGTGTGATTAATAAAATTTATTTATTTTCATTATTATTTAATTCCCAAATTGAGCATATATGTTGCTTGAAAGCAATTCCCAAAACCCAAAAACTTGTATCTTGCCTAACTCTCCAAGCAACACCCTCGGTCCGAAAAGAATTACAAAGCGAGCAGGACATGATTCTCATATCAAAAGATCAAGAATTCGATTCTTATTAACACCCTATCAGTCGAGCTTACTACGTGTACGTTTTCCTTGTTACCCCAAAAAGAAAAGAAGCAAACTTATAACAAATTTCCATCATCACTTAAATTTAAAAAATAATTACGGAGTATTATTTTATTTTGTTTAATAACAAAAATAAAATGACAAATGAAAAGGGTAAATAATATGTTGTTTATTTAGTAACTTTTCGGTCTTTTTAAATTTAGAGTCAATGATTATACTTAATGATAACATTGAAAGTGAGTGAGTAAATTAAAATTTTAATATTTTTTTCATGTAAATATTATTATTATTATTATTATTATTATTATTATTATTATTAATTATGATTAATATAATACAATGGAGTTTGTAACGTAAAAAAAAAAATTATTTATTTATAAAGTGTTCACGAAAGTCAATTGAAGATGAAAACAAGGCAACGTCGACCATAAAGGAACTGAAACCCTGAAAGTATGAATAGGCGAACGGTTCCTTAAAAACTGCAAATATTTTTGAGTGTTGTCAAGGAAAAGAGACAACCTCATGATAATGTGTTAATAATCCAAACAAAAAAAAAAAACATCAAAAAAATAAAAGAGCTCTTGATTTCAGCACAACGTTCAACTGTTCCCCAAACGAACCGCATCATGGTCCTCTAATAAATGCTTCCAACACTTTTCATTTAAAAAAAGTCGTTCAGTTTCATTTTTACTCAAAATAATTTAATTTTTACTACTATTTTTAAAAATATTTTGGAACGGTGAACATATACTACATTGTAACAGGGGCAATAATAATAAAAAAAAATTAAAAAGAAGAAGAAGAAGGACCATTAGACCATAGCCTTCATAGGCCAACTCAAACCTTAAAGCATACTCAATGCAACCTTAATGTAAGGGTGAAAATATATATAATATAATCTTGACCATGACTAGAAATCGGATTCAATGTTGGGTAGTCGAAATTTTTTTAAATCTCTCAATTTTTAATCACTTTTGTATGATTGAACATGATTAGGATTTTATGGGATTTTACGGGGCATGTTTTCATTAATTTCTTTAAAAAAAAACATGAATATATGATTGAAAATATAATTATATTATATTATATTGTTGATTAGTCTTGTAGTATGAAATCTGCTCTTCAACCTTTTTTACTAAGAAGAAGAAAGGCTTTGACGTGTCTGTAAAAGGGAGAGTTGAGAAGGGAAGAGACTAAAAGAGGAAGCAAGCAAAGTTTGTAACGGAATATGAGGTTTACCAACTATGGTGATAAGACAGTGTTTGGATGTGAAGGTCAGGATGTCTAAGTCGTCAACTATTATCGGAATTTATAGAGGAGAAATCAGTCTTTTATCCAAACATACACCAAAATTCTTCCCCGACCTATAATCTACCACCCAAAAATTAACTGATTTGTCTGTGCCCGCTATGCACCAAAATTATTCTTGCACACAAAAAACATGATTTGTAGCCTACAATTTACCACCTAAGAACTAACTGACTGCCCCTGTGAGCTATATGCACCAAAATTCTGCCCCAACCCACAATCTACCACCAAAAATTAACTGATTTGCCTGTAACAGCTATGCACCAAATTATTCTTGCAGACAAAAGACATGATTTTTAGCCTACAATCTACCACCTAAGAACTAACTTATTGCCCCTATGGTCTATGCACCAAAATTCTGGCCCTAACCCATAATTTACCACCCAAAAATTAACTGATTTGCCTGTACCGGCTATGCACCAAAATTATTCTTACACATAAAAGACTATATTTTGAACCCACAATCTACCCCTAAAAGCTAACTGACCTGTCCGTGTGGGCTATGCACCAGAATCTTTACCTACAAACGGCAAAATTCCATGTCCCCTGTCCACACTTGACCCGACACGACCAGTGAAGGTGACAAATCGCGATGACTCAACAGGCTATTAGGTGGAAGACGCGTGTCTGGTGTGAAAATTCTTTAGAGAGAGAGAGAGGGAGAGGGGAAGAGAGAGAGAGAGAGAGAGTGGAGGGGCGTACCTGTTGTTGAAGGGCGAAGATATGGGCGACGCAGCCGTAGACGGGGTCGCGGAGGCGGGACTGAGCTTCGTAGCAGATGGTGATGACGGCGTCGAGCCGCTTGTGGACCGGAATATGGAGGAGGAGCTTGGAGACGTTGCTGGCGCCGAACACCTTGTGCACCGCCGCGAAATGGGCGGCTCCTTGCTCCGAGTCAAAGTACGGCGCGAATATGCACCCCGGCACGCACTTCCTTCTCAAGAACTTGCATGCCCCGCATGGCCCGCCGCCGCCTCCCGGCCCGGGTCCGCCACCAGCAGCTGCGGCACTGCTAGTACTAGGATTTGAGCTCATGATCGACGACTATATATCTTTTCAGCAAAGAAAGAAAGACGGTATAGATCAATATGTATATATATCTGTCACATAATTAACTTAGGGTTTGCTTAACCCTGATGATCAGATTCTTGAAGAGAAATGAATTGAAGGTTTAAGAAAGAAGGGTTTCTAGGGTTTGTTTGTTTGGTGATATGATGTATATGTATATATATATATGTATGTGTCTATATATATA
>NXFB01000603.1:39925-50007 GCA_002525835.2 Ipomoea batatas | reverse complement strand
TTGCAAAAATCGACCGCCTAGGCTGCATAGGCGCTAGACGCCCCTAGTCCGAGGCGAATTGCTCCCTAGGGGTTCAAAAATTCTTGTTTAGGTTTAGTATAGACCAACACGTCATTGATTTATATTCTTCCTGAATTTGTTCTTATGTGAAACTATATAATTTGTGCATAGATAGGACTATAAATTGGTTTGGATCAGATAATCTACTGTTGTGATTGAATTTGAATATGATGGTTTAGGCTTAGGTTTAAAAACAAAACCCATAAAATTTTGATTTAGATTACTAAAATTATATATGAACAGTACGTTTTGTTTCAATTTGAAAAAAGAAATATTTATAAATATTAAATATTAAATATATAATATATGGTGTGTGTTGATTATGGGGTGATTACTTTATTTTCACCAATTATAGAATTAAAGTGGATTAATAAAGCATGACACAACAAATTGACAAGTAGCTGGAATAGCTCAGTTGGTTAGAGCGTGTGGCTGTTAACCACAAGGTCGGAGGTTCAAGCCCTCCTTCTAGCGATTTTCAATGCTTTTGCATCGTCTAGGTTTACTTATAGAAAAGGTAAGTGTGTCAAATTTAGTGATGTATCACCCAATATGTCGGTATGTCTACCATAACATAAAATACTATTTTATATACGATTTTGAATATACAACACATTGGAAAATATTGTTTTAAAATATAAAAATATTTCCGATGTCTTTGCTTTAAAAACATATAGGTCCATCGGAAATTTAAAAAAAATTTGGTGGCGAGAATTATTATTGTTACTAGTCATTTCACTCGTGCGATGCACATAATGGATTTGCTATAATATTTTAAGAATATTTGGATCGATATATATTTATATAAATTATAACATCAAATATTATATAGTGCAATTGAAAAGATGGTTTGGATTGATTATGCTTTGTGATGTATCCTTGCTTGAATTCGACCAAATAATTGTTAAATTAATAGCTGATGATTCGGTGCTGAAACTTTGGGGATGGCATATATCAGTGTTTAGGATTTGTATAACTTGGACAAATGTATTTTTTGAAAAAAAAAACATAATATCACCCGTTCGAATTATACATTATTAAAAACCTCTTTGTAGACAACATTGGTAGTAGTAACAGAATCTTGTCCATCCTCGTCTAGAGCTAACACATTCAGCCCATCAGGATGGGTGACTCGGAAAAAATCCACATACAATTGACCGTGATTAAACACCGATTTTTTTCAGCAATAACCCAACATGAGTTAGTGTTTAGCCCTGGCTTTTGTTAATAGTCATGGCATATACGAGCATCAATGAGAATTCTTTATGTTGGAACTTGAAGGACAATCTTGTATAAGAAGGAGTGAGAGACATTCGAGGGATAAGAACTTTGGTTCCTTTATGTGTCCCATTAACTATTCTTGCTTTGACAATGTGATATACGAATCTTGTGACGATGAGACACGTACCATTGCCAAAACCAAGAGAGTGGTCTATGTTCCACAATAACATAACATGTGTACCAACTTTTAATGTCAATGAATGATTAAGGAGTTCAGATAATCTGAAACTATTTAGGAATTTAATAGTGTGTACTTCTGATAGATTTTCACCGTCTGATTCTACCTTACACAAAGAGTCACAACTTAAATATGTTCGTCCTTCTACAGTGTTCATGTATCACATGTACTAATTAATTTTATCAACGACATTTAAAGTCGGAGGGAGGACCGCTCGGCCTTTTGGGTGCGTCTCATCAAGCATGCCTCCATATCTCGCGCTTGGTAAGGTGCTTTCCACTATAGTTGCTATGGGATTAGGTCCACCGTTCAATAAAAACTGTGCCAGAATATCGATCTCAGACAAATCGTTGTATACAACCCATGCAATTCCATCTCCAATTTTTGCAATCCATTTTGAAAACCAATCAACCGTCTGTCTATCTTCCTCTGAAGCTAAACTCCGTAGTCTCAAGTTCTTTGTGAGCCTTAATACCTTGCAATTCGTCAAGAGGTAGGAAGAATGTATAATAGTGTCACTATATCTTCAATATGAAGAAAATATGTAGATAGCATCTACTGATTTCATAAATCATTACTTCCAACCTTGGGCCTTCCAGCCACAAAGTGATATAGTAAATTGAAAACATTTCTAATTCATCATTCCAACCTACAAATGAAGTAATGATGTATTCATAAGTACGTGAGCCTATAAAATCACAATCATTTTTAATTATGAAATACAGGTCAAATAGAATTCTACTACATGAACTCCCATTTTCTACTCCATCAGTTTTACTCCTTGACGTGGCAATATATGATAAGTTATCTTCATCTTGTGGGTCCCAAGAAAAGTATCAACATTAAACTTTTGTGTGAGGGAGTAAGTAGGGAATATAACTTGGGAGTCCAAGTAGTATTTCCCGGTCAAATAAGCTTTCGAACTTGTTAGTAAAATGGAATTGAATCCTTAAATTTAAAAGTATTAAAGAGATCATTGAATTTATGAAAAAAAAAAGAAGTACAGTTATACATTCTTTATTTGTTTTAGGAGGTAGGCTTACTTGGCATTCAAATCATCATCCAAAATATTTAATATAATAATTTTAGGAGATTATCTTTGTAACAATAAAACTTTTAAATCTAATTTTCAAATAGGGATTGTTTTGGTCTCATCATTGCTTCATTACTATCCATTTGTTTTTCATCGTTTTATGACTATCCATTTTTACATTGCTATTGCCACGACATTAATGTTATTTTTTTAAATACTAAAAAATCAAATTGTTAATAGTAAGAGTAAACCAAATAACATTTATGTTACAATTTAAAACTATAATAACTGTTAGGAATAAAATTGTATTAGTTTTGATGAGGCAAATTGTAATTTTAGAAATCCCCTATTTTATTCTTAGAGTGTAGAGAGTTGACCCAGAAGACAAGTCATGACATTAGACTGGTTCGAATTATTGTTTTATAGAGTCCATTATGTCATGAGACTTGTAATTCGTTTGCTTCCACTAAACACATGAGTATGTGTGATTCAAAGGACAAGACCAAAGTTATTTATGTTAAAAGGTGCAAGTTTGAATCCTATAATGAACATTTTAGTCTTTGAAGACCAAGAAGTGGAGCTAATTTTGTCATGCCCAACTCCAAAGAGGAAGTCAACTTTTGGTCTATGGAGTAACTTGTGGAGCTAGTCATGGAGGAAGTCAAGCTCCTTGGAGCTAGTCAAGGTCTAGAAGTCAAAGGCGGAGGAAGCTTGGAATTGAATACACTATCTCTACACCATACGCTACACAATGCAATGAAATAACATATAGATTATCTTGGTCAATATAAGTAAATGAGTTGATATGGAGTAGGGGTGTAAACGAGCCGAGCCGAGCTCGAGCCTATGGTGGCTTGAGCTCGAGCTCGATCGAGCTTGAGAATTGATGCTCGAGCTCGAGTTCGAGCTTGAATTTGAGCTCAAATTCATGCTCGAACTCAAGTTCGAGTCCGATTTTGAATTCGAATTTAACCTGTTTGATTTTAAATTCATGTTTCAATTAAAAATAAACTATACTATTATATGTATATATATATATATATATATATATATATATATATATATATATAGGATCGCGTTCAGGTGTGTACTGGCCGCCAGGAGAGAACTGCGGACGAATCACAGCGCGCCACGTGTCCGGAATGTAGTTGCACATAACGTTATAACTAGGTGCACGTAATGTTATAACTAGGTGCACATAGGTGCACCCAAGTGCATAAATGTTAACAAGGAAAATTACTTGCACCTGCAAGTGAAAATAGGTGCACACGTGCAAGTAAAATGTATTACAAGTGCAAGTAAAGTTTACAATAAGCATCAATACTAAATGCACCTAATGTTATAACTAGGTGCACCTATTGCTATAACTAGGTGCACCTATTGCTATAACTAGGTGCACATAGGTTGCAACTAGGTGCATGAATGTTAACAAAGTAAATTACTTGCACAAGTGCAAGTAAAATGTATTGCAGATGCAAGTAAAATGTATTACAGGTGCAAGTGAATTGTACAATGAGCATCAATACTAGATGCACCTAATGTTATAACTAGGTGCAACCTATGTTATAACTAGGTGCACCTAGGTTGCACCCAGGTGCATGAATATTAACAAGGTAAATTACTTGCATTTGTAAGTGAAAATATTTGCGAAAATAGATGCATGAATATTAATAAGGTAAATTACTTGCACTTGTAAGTGAAAATAGATGCGAAAATAGGTGCACTTGTAAGTGAAACTAGGTGCACCAAAGTTCCAGTTATTTACGAAAATGCCACCGCGTCATTTTTTAAAATTGCATCTTATTCGTTGATCTGGACACGTGGACGGCTGTGGAGCGTTCTCATTTCCTACCTGGGCGAGAGTTCGCACCAGAATGCAACCCTATATATATATCGCTCGTGAGCGGCTCGTCGAGCCACGAGCCTAGGACATTAGAGCTCGAGCTCGGCTCGAACTCGAATTTGACCGAGCTCGAGCCGAGCTTTGACCGAGCGGCTCGTGAGCAGCTCACGAACCGCTCGGCTCATTTACATCCCTAATATGGGGCATTGGTTAAAGATTTGAGCATATTACCTATTAGTTTAGTGTTCAAATCTTATTAGCAACATTTTAATCCTTAGAGATGAAGCTTGGGAGCTAGTTACACGGCTAAACTTTTTAGAGCTACTTTTTTGGTCAATGGAGTAACTCTTGGAGCTAGTCAAGTCAATATAGAGCAAGTCAAGGTCAAGTGGAGTACCTTTGGCAAGACTTTATGCGCGTGATCCTTACATCATTCCTACACATGTGAAGAACTCTTTAGAGCATGCTATGGAGCAACTTGGAGTGGAACTTACACTTAGCCAATTTTTCATGCTTCATATATTTTGAAGGTCCAGTACCTGATGCCATGAACCAGAAGAAATTTGAAGATGGTGACTTTCTGAAGATCATTGTTTATACTCAAGCAAGAGTCACCCGGAAAATATATTGACAGATCAACTTGCCAAAAGATCAAATCAAAATGTAACAAAGTCAAAAATATCAAGCTCTGAAGGATACAAAGTCCATAATATCAAGCTGTGAAGGCAACAAGTCAAAAATTGGAGGCTACAAGTTTCAAGGATCAATCAAGCCGAAATTGAAGACTTTATTGAGCAATTTGCCCAGAGGCATTAAATGTGCAGATCAAATTGAAGATCTTATCAGATCAAATTGGCAAGCTATCGGATCAACGATATGATCATTAAATGAAGAGGTATGGCCATCAGATTAATTGGTATGACCAATCAGATCAAGTGAACGTTCAAAATTTGAATGTTCATAACGGGCAAATAATTCTTTGAATTATAAAAAGCCCAAGAAGACTTGAAGACAAGCACGGGAAATACGGTTGAGATCTCAGAGAACGGACAATAGAGGCATTATAGTTGCATCAGACTTACAACGAAAAATAAAAAGTGCTGAGATATTGAGCTATACACGAGAGAATTCAAGTCTAAGGACAACTAGTTCTCGCCGACGTAGTGAATAAATGATACGACGTCGATTTTTAAAAACCAACATCATATCTTTTTTATTTTTTTTTAAACTAGGTATAACGTCATTTTTTTCAGAAAACTAACATCATATAACTTTATCTTAAAAAAAAAAAAGAGATACAATGTCGTATATCTTTATTAAAATTTTTAAAAATAATATACGACAAGGCCGAAACCCGCCATCCTCTTCGCTCTCTTGACTCCATCTCCCTCTCCTCAGAAAACTGATGTCGTATGTCTTTATGTTATTCAATCAGTTGCTATATTTAGACAATTTTAGAGACAAATTCAAAAATCCATCGCTGAATTGTAACAATTAAAATTTTAACAATTATATTTTTGGAGTTAGACTGCGAATAATTCGTTGCTAATCCATCGCTAATTCATCACTATATTTTGCGCCAAAATTTATCGCTAATATTAGCTACGTATTTAACAACGGAAATATTCCATCACAATATCCATCGCAAATCCCTCACTAAATATCCATTATTTACTCAAAAAAATTAAAATTTGTTGCTAAATGTTGTTATTCCGTCGCTACATTAGCAACGGAAATTTTCTGTCGCTAAATCCATCACTATATATATATATATATATATATTGTAGTGGTTGGTTCACTTATAACCAACATCGTATGTCATATTAAATTATTTAAAAAAAAATTTGAACATATGATTTCGGTTCAAGCCATATGACTTGTAATTTAAAAAAAAAAAAAAACGTACAACGTCAGTTCACAATGGAACCGACGCAATATGTATTAATATTTGTCTTATAAAAAATTAATTGTTTATAATGTCAGTTTTTTTCCCCAAAACCGACGTCGTAAATATCATATATTATTTTTACCCTATTTTATTAACATATTACATCAGTTAGTCCAAAATCGACGTTGTTTGGACGACGTAGTATCATTTTTTTTTATTTTTCTTTTGTAGTAGTAGTGTATTATGGGGAAAGTCTTGCTACTAAGCAAACTTATGATACTACCAACCTTTGCCGTTGATGTACTTATCATGACATCAACACCAAGCTCTTGTTGTGTTGAACTCATTTGTAGCTCAACAGTACACTTTGCGGAATTTGTACAAATAAAAATCCTTTTTTTTTCTAGACTAAAATAGGAGTAAATTAAAGAAGATTTTGCCTAGAGCTATAATGAAATTTAATTTGGAGTCTATGAAATCAAATAGAAGCAACAGTGCAACACCAATCTATTCGTCAATCAACACCGTTGTCTCATCTGTAATTATATAAAAGTTATGGTCAAAAGACATGACACCTGATGAGAAGCAGCTATCTTCACAATCATTTGGCCTGCGTTGTAAACATTCTCCATTAGTCCTTGCCAATCGTTGAACCCTAAATATTTCATAATAACAATAACAATAATAATAATTATTATTATTCAATAACAAAAATAAAATAAAAAGAATTATTAAAAAAAAAAGGTGGACCGGAACCGGTTCCCTTAGGGCTCGTTTGGTTCGCGGAAAATATTTGAAGGGAAGTGGAAGTGAAATTCCGTGGAAAAGTAGTTACAAGGAAGATAAATTATGTTGTTTGGTTGGTGGAAAAGAAGTTACTGCGAAGATAAATTTTGTTGTTTGGTTGGAGGTAAAAGAGTATGGGAATAATGAGTATAAAGACCTATATGCCCTTGTGTATTAATAATGATAATAAAATTAATATTTCTTAATAATATTGTTTAATTTGGGAACAAATTTTTGGGCCTTTTTTGGGCAAATTTTTATTTTTATTTTTATTTTTTACAATATTTTGGGCCTTTGATTAAGCAAAATTTGGGGTAATTTTTAGGTTTTATTTCTCATCTCAGCCCCAAATCCCCAATCCTCATCCTGTGTGCCGTGTGCGTGTGTGAGCTGCGTCGAAATCTCGCACAGCCAGAGAGGCGGCGACCGGCGAGGGGAGGCGGTGAGGCGGAGCCGCGGAGGCGGGCGCGGCGCGGCGAAGGCGGTAACCGACGAGGGCAGAGGCGGCGAGGGCAGTTGCGGCGACCGGCAAGCTTTCCAGTTTCCAGTTTCCAGTTTCCCACATCGGTGGGAAAAGTGGCATGGGAGCCTTGAGGCTCCTATAAAAAGGGCCTCAAGGCTCAAACTTAAACACAAAGCTCCATCCGTTGATGGGCGAACAGGGAACCAGCCAAACTGGCTCTCGCATACGCGGAGCCGGACATGGCTCGGTTCCACAGTTGTAATATTTTTTGAATTACTGTCTCGTAATCCCCCCCCCTCCCCTCTGCGATGACGATGGCTGATTATTCTCTTCAGGTTCCTTCTACTGCTCTTTCTTTCTTTCTTGCTCTTTCTTTACTGCTCTTTCTTTCTTTCCTGTTCTTTCTGTCAGCCTTCTACTCCATTATTGCTACACACCCCTCTCCCTTTATATATATAATAATATATATTCTTGATCATTTCGAATGGAGCGTTATACTTTGTAGTGGGTTTTGAATTCAAAAATTATGTTTTTGGTTTTGGATTTTATGTTTTACTAAATTCTGTTCATAATTCAATTGTATATATCTTTTTTGTGTATGGATTTTGGGTCTGGCAGTGTTGATTTATATAGGGTTCTGATAATTTGTATTTAATTATTTGTGGGTTTCGGAGTTCCTGAGTCAATCCGGTAATTGACAGTCTGCTTTCAGTATAAGGATAGAGGGTTATGATAATTTGTATTAACTGTTCGTGGGTTTTGAGTTCCTGTGTCAATCGGTAATATTTTGACAGTCTGCTTTCAATTCGTTATTTCATCATTTTTGAATTCAAAAATTCTGTTTTTTGTGTGTGTGTGTGTGTGTGTGTTTATGTTTTACTATTTACTAAATACTGTTTGTAATTCATTTGTATATCTTTTTTGTGTATGGGTTTTGTCTCTGGCTCTATTTATTGATAGAGGTTTCTAATAATTTGTAGTAATTATTTGTGGGGTTTTGAGTTCCCGAATCAGTAATAATTTATAGAGGGTTCTGATAATTTGTTGTAACTATTTGTGGTTTTGGAGTTCCTGAGTTGATCTGGTAATATTTTGACTGTCTGCTTTCAATAGGTAATTTGTTATTCATCATTTTTTGTGGGGTTTGTGTGCTTTGATCAGTAAGTGTTTCATTTTTGGATACAAGTTGAATAGTTATGAAAGATGAATTGTTATGGATTCTTCTTGATCTGGGCCTGTGTGCTTTGAAAAGTTGTGTTTTGATGTAGTGAATTTGGTTAGTTTGACACATTATGCTGTAACTTAAAAGGTGAATTCTTTATTGAGGCCTGTGTGCTTGATTAAGGTAGATTCTTATTGATTCTTTATAATGGGTTGTGTTCTTTTATCATTATTTGTTCAATTTGTTTTTTGATATATATATTGAATATATTGAATTGGGATATTTGTTCATTATTTGACTTTTGGTGGTTTTAAGTGTAATTTTTACTTTTGAAATGATAATGATTTTCAGCGTTATTAAGTATTTTTTTTTAGTTATTGGAAGTGGTTCACTGTTATCGTGTATACTTTATTGTTTTTTTTTTAATATAAATTTATCTTCTTTTCAAGTATTTTAGTTCAAATTAACTGTAACGATTATTGGACCTATGAATTCTTGATTCTGTTTTCTTTGGCTTTCCCTAAATATTGTTTGGTAAATTCAATTGTGTATCTTTTAGTGTATGGTTTTATTTTGTGGTATTGATTTATANGTCAATTAAATCAGCTACCTTTGAGTTCTCCATGAGAGGGAAATGATAGGATCTCACATATGCATTTGACTTGTCAGGTAACCATCTATCACCCCAGATATATACTTGATTTCCATTCCCAATCCTCCATCTCGTGTGTCTGCGGATGATGTCCTGGGTTGCCAACAAACTTCTCCAAATAAAAGATGGATTAGCACCAACGTTTGCTGCAAGAAATGAGGAGTCCGGATAATACCTTGCTTTGTAGATTTTGGAAGCTAGGGAGTCTGGGTTCTGCGAGAACCTCCATGCCTGCTTACAAAGAAGAGAGAGGTTGAAATCGTGAAGGTTCCTAAATCCCATACCGCCCCATTTCTTCGGTCTGCAGAGATGTTCCCAAGATTTCCAATTGATACCTTTGTTCTCACCTCCTCCCCCTTTCCACCAATAGGAATTCATAAGTGTTTCAATTTCCTTGATCAATCCTTTTGGCAAAAGAAACACCCCCATAGCATAAGTTGGAAGGGCTTGAAGTACTGTTTTCAGCAAGATTTCCCTACCTGCTCTTGAAATAAATCTGTGGTTCCAGCCGTGAATTCGATTAACAATACGATGTTTAATGAAGCTTAGAATCTCCTTCCTATTTCTACCCATCATCATTGGTAATCCTAGGTAAGTTCTATTGCCACCCTCCTGCTGTATTCCCAAAATATTCCCAATTATTTCCCTATCCTGCGCCATAATGTTCCTGCTGAAAGCAAGAGTGGATTTGCCCAGGTTTATACTTTGACCCGAGGCATTTTCATAAGTTTGGAGA
>NXFB01000601.1:43123-53557 GCA_002525835.2 Ipomoea batatas | reverse complement strand
TTTTTTTTTTACATTATGCTATAAAAATTGTACTACATAATATTTTGAACATATATTTCCTTACTGTTATAACTTCTGTTATTTTTTTCACTATTGTTACTATGTGCATGCATACACCATATATTGTTTTATCTTCTTCAATAATAATAATAAAATATACACATTAAATATTAGAGTTCTATGCTAGTTATTTTTTAAAATATAAATATCCAATTTATACAAATATTTTACATTATTATTATTATTATTATTTACTATATTAAAATTTAAATAAATTTAAAATTTTAATATAAAATACTAATATTGAATACATAAGAAAAACTATAGTATATTATATACATAGTATTATATTATATTATGATCATTAATGCTATATTATTGATCATTTCAAACAAAAAAAGTAACAATAATAATAATAAATCATACATTTCAACAATTTTTTAGGCTTTTTATATACATGTTGATACGGATTATTTCCCGTTCTACCAAGTATTACTTCTTGGTATATACAATTGACCGATCATCTTTCTCTTCTCGACATATCCTACCCCTGTGCCCAACCTGTAGCCGTAAGAGCCGTTCAAGGTCCCGGGTCTATGCTTTGGATTGACTTGGCCAGGCATTGAACCATTAGGATAATTCCTTATGGTCAAGTCCGTTGCGTTTGCGACATCTAGCTTTCGAGTAGATGACTCGCCTTTAGGCCGATGTATATGTTTGCCACGCGGGCGCCATGCCGCAGGGCCGGTACCTGCCACTGACAGCCTATAAATACCGCATTTAATGTTGTGAAGATGACTTTTTGTTATTTACTGTATAATAGTCAAGTAGCTCGGGAACATCTGACCTACTGTCACGTTGACCGAGCTACATTAGGGTATAACCCCTTGTACCTGATCATTCATCAATAAAGAGTATTTTTACCGTATCCTGCTACGAGTATTCTTCCTACGTATTCACGTATTTACTCTATCACATGTTTTCAGTGATTTTTGAACATCCATAGTGTGGTCTCCCGTCATGACAATTCAACTACATTAAGCTTTAGGGACATGTTACTTTTTTTATTAGATGGTTTAGCCTTTAATTATACGTTAGTGCAATCAACCAATTATGGGTAATTCATAATATCCAATGGTAGATATGATGGCAAATTACATATTAAACGTTCACAATTTACATACTAAATGTTCACAACTTGAATTATGAATATTCAATATGCAAATTGTGATGGGTCCACTTTAAGGTTGATCCAGACATGTGATATAACTATTATGATATGAGACATATCAAAATGAATGTTAAGAATAACCAAATTTTAGAGAGGAACAAAGTATTTTCTTATTCTGATAACTCCTTCACCGTCCTTATTTTATACTCTGTAATTGTGACAATGGAATACGTACTATTAATAAGAAGATAGTCCTATAGTTTATATAACGAGGCCAACGCCAATGACATCACAAAACTCGTGACCTAAAAGACAACAAAAATATTTACTATATTCAAAAGTTTATAAAAAAATGTTCTCAAAAAAAAAAAAAAGTTTATAAAAAAAAAAATTAAAACACCTGATCACCTATAAATGAGTATAGTGGTGTAAATGTATACAAAATCGATCTACAAATTTTCATAAAAATTGGAACACAACAACACTGACATCAATAATCAAACAAGTAGCCATTTGCACCAAAAATATTAAAGAACACACAACAAATATTAGGAAAATTTGAACTAATATATATAAAATCAATATGCCAAAAAATATCATCACTGTCATAAACAATCATTCATACATACATACACATACATGGTGGGTCGAGTGGAGTTAATCACAATTTATACATATGAATTTGGGTAGATATCCGCGGATTGAAATTAGTATCCCTAATTTTGAGGATTAAGTGATTATTTTAGCCTATATATATGATATCTAATACGGAGTATCTAACCCATACAAATGAAGGNTTTATTCAACATTAACATTTTAAATAATTTGACTCACATGCACATTATATATATGTGTGTGTGTTTTTCATTTAGTTTTTGGTATGTTTGATTGTTAATTTATATCATGTCTAGATAATGCATTATATAGTTGATGTAGTCTTGTGATGGCCTCATATATAATAAATATTAATTATTAGCATTATATTACTGTGAAAGAAAATTTAACTTGGAATGGTGATTGATTGATGTAGATATATACCCACACATAGACATATACACACTCGCAACTTTTCTTAGTCAATACACGCAAGAATTCTTCAGAAAGGAATGCACCAAAATTACTTATGAATTATTTATAATGTGCATGTGAGTCAAATTATTTAAAATGTTAATGTTGAATAAACGAAAATTCATATAAATTTTTACTGACTAACTTTTATGTCAGAGCTATAGTTAGTAGCAACAACAATCTCCTCTATTTTCTTACACTTGTGTTAATTCCCTTCTATTTTATTATACTCCGTATTTGTGTAGTTATTAACCCTACATTTCAATGGTAGGATATTGGACTCAATTTAAGAAAAAATTACTTAATTAAGAAGGATTTATATATATAGTACAAGTTTCATCATGAATTCAGTAAGAAAGGTGGTGTGATCATATATATATGCTCCTCCAAAACTAATTTACAATAGTAGGTACACTTGCTATAAGTACATGCTGTGGACAGAAAGAATCTACAAATTAAATATATAATGCCTTCCAAATCATCATCATCATATCGTAGCCAAGCTAAGCCTTCCAGCAATCCCTTTGGATTGCCAAACGTGTGCTGAAATGAACAAGAATGAATTTTTCACCTTAGCTTGATTATATATTGGTGTAGATCAGATAAAGAGGCACTGTACTCTTGAAAGCTAGCTAGCAAGCTATCAGGCCTCCATTATATCATCAAATCAAACATACACCCAATGAATTGAATCAGCAACTTAGCTTAGCTGATTAGCTTTAATTTTTGGCTGTGCGTTCTGATCTGAGCTGGCAGGCATGGGTTACACAGATCAGATTAGCTACACTTTTCGATCATCATCAGAAGAAGGCCGCAGCTTTTGATCCATAATTTTCACTGACTTGAACGATGAACTTACAGAATTGGTGCCCCTAGATGGAGCTGAAGAAGGGGAAGGGAGTTTCTTGGGCAGCATTTGATCCCAGGAAGCTTTGGGCATTAATCTTGAACCTTCTGAGATCGCAATGTATGAAAGGAGAAGCAGGAACAAGAAGAGGATGCAATATTGGTGCCCCCGAAAACCCGGCATGATCCTCAAGTATCTTAGTTGCAGAGACAGAGAGAGAGAGAGAGAGAAAGGAGGTTATAAATAGTGGTTTTTAAGGTTAAGGTGGAAGGAGAGAAATGCAGGCCAGGGATTGATGGAATATAGTTTAGTTTGTGGGAGGAGACAGGGTTGAGGAAAGTGAGAAGGTGGACAACTTGTCTGTTAGAGTAAAGATGAGTCAATGGCAGACAGTGCTGTATTAACAATTCAATTCAAGCACACATATATATATATAAAAGTGTAAGAGCTAGTTAGGTAGTTTGTAGAATGTTGGTAGTCCTGAGGTCCCATAGATTAGGAGACAAGCAAGGGACAAATCTTTGTTGTCAGGCTCGATAAAGTAAAACAATCAACATATCCACTCACTCTATGCAACTTAAATATATACAAACTACAATACTTAAAAAGAAAATTTTGACCTGTCTCATAGATAACGATTCATAAAAGACTCTCATTTTGCTTATATAATTTATTTAAAATTATGAACTTTTTTAATGAGACACAGTAATTCTTTAATTCTAATCATAAAAGCATATATGAGAAGCATTCCTTATAGTTTTTTTTTGGGCGACAAGGGAACTCGTAGCCATTACTCAAAAATACACTATTAGATAAACATTGTTTTGTGATCTTAACCGTCAAAAGACAATAAGGTGATAAATCAGTCTAGGTTGCTCTTATGTACCTCATCAGCTCAAATAAAAAAGAACGAGATTCAAATTAAACTCCTAAGCTTGTGAATATATACAAATTTGTATTCTTAACCATCTTGGTTGAGATTATTCTGCATTCCTTATAATTGTGGTGAGGGATATATGGGGGGAGACCAGCTTTATTAGTAAAGGATGAAACTTTTATTGAAAAAGAAATAAAAAAGAAGCATCAGCATCTTCACATGCATGTTTGCAGACTTTTTGGGTAGCAAAGAGAATTGTTAATTAGGCAATTAAGGGTAGGGTAGGGGGATTATGAGTATGAGTGGCGTACGTGCGTTTCAATCATATTTCAAGAAAAAGAGAACAGCACAGCTAAAGAATTTGAATATTATTATTATTCAACTCCTACTCTTCTTAATTAGTTGTGGTTTATTATACACGACTACGAGGAAAACAAGGGGGGCCACAATTCAATTGGAACATTAAACTGTTAAAGCGCATTCTTGAACCAGGAAAACGTCCCACATCGAACAAATAAGAAGCTGCATACCAGAATATAATGTTGTTTGAGAAAGCCCGGGCGAGAGCTTAACAGGCTTCTAACCTTTTGTCTTGCCGGCCGGTTATCTGGAAATTTGCATGTCTGAGTTTGAACTTGAGCATTCATTCTTCACAAATTTGCATGTCTGTTCCATTGGATAATCGAAAAACATTGTCNGGGTTCATATAATAATTCCACAAAGATGAAAGATAGATAGATAGTCCATCTTACGCCAGAGGTGAAGAGATTGTCAAGATATTGTGCTTGTTAGAGCCATAATGGATAGGCATTTGCCTTCCCTTCCCATAATCACCCTTATTCCCAAAGCATTGGTTAGCCATTTCTTGCAGGCTAAAGTCTCTCCATAACAGAACTCCTAGTTCCCTGTACTGTATCATCACAAAATTGGATTTTTTTATTTATTTTTTGAGATATATTAATTCTGGGTATTATATTCTGCCATGGCCAAGAAGCTTAATTAAGCTAATAGATACCTGAAGCATTAAAACATCATCAGGGGAGAGGGCAGCCGCAGATCCTATGCTGACAGCTTCTTCTCCAAAAGAGGTTAAATAAAAGGACAATCTCCCCTGCCTTTGAGCTTCATAAAATATGGTGTCTACAGTTTGAACAGTCACCATTGCACTATACATCTTCATTGCCATTTCTTGTCTCACCTACATCAAATCAAAGTTAACCCAAATTTCTAACAAGTTTCAAAATTACTAAGAATATATATATAGGTATAAACTTTAACTAGCCAACCTGCTCGAATACACTGCTGCCAGGCAAGACATAGCCATCATCATCAAGTACACGATAACATGGAATCCTCCGATCAGTAGCCGCCGATATAAACTTCATCTGCGCCGTAAACGGCACCCTTCCACCGGGAAAATCCAATGTCTGCTAATAAAAAGTAATAACAAACTTTTGCAGTTAGTTAATTTTGTTTTCTGTCACTAAAAACAGCAAAAATATAATGCACCATGGCACGTGGCTCGCGTTACACAACTTAAACCATGTCACATGCCAAATGTCTTTCTGGCCCGCCCGACAGAATGACACCTTACGTTAACCGATCGACTCACCGGAAAAGTGACGTCATCGTTCTCGTTAAACACGGGAGACCGCTCTGCCACTGCACCGGTGGACTTAAACCGGTGAAGGGAGAAAAGGGTAGACGCTGCAGGTGATGCATGCAAGCCTATAGATAGCTGCCTTTTGTGATTTTGGATGAGAGATTTAAACACGAAAGCCATATGTATCTGAATGAAAATTTTGATAGGAGAAGATGATGATGGACATGAAGTTTATGGGCAATGAAGGTGTCGCCGAGTAGGACAATCCTTATCTTATAGAGGATGGAGTTAAAGTCACAGCAATAATGGAAATATAACCTAACTTATTGGATTATTGATATGCGGGCTGTACCAAAAAGTTACTATACCTTGGTCATATCTTCTCCACGTGAGAGTCTAAAAGGAGGGTATAGTATTAATTGAGTGGAGAACTTCAAAGGGAAAAAAATAATTATAATGTCTGAATTAAATCAATTACTCTTGAATAAGTTTTTAGAATCTTATATTATTATAGATATTTTTTCTATATATTACATAATGAAATTATATTTCTTTCAATATTTTTCTTCTTATTTTGTCAATATTGTTATCTTGATAACAACACGAGATTGTATTTTCTTCTTATTTTGTCAATATTGTTATCTTGATAATAACACAAGATTGTATGTTCACAATCTATGAACAGTGATACGTGTCAAATTTGAATAGTGGTACGAGAAGATGAGATATGGAACAGGAAGAGGAGAATGACGGGTCGTGCTTATCGTTTTCAATCAAAGCTAGGAAGAAATTGGAGCATATCCAGCTCACCACCAAAATGCACGTTCCAATTTAGACAACGCATTCGACAGGGCCAAAATAATTGGAATGGGCAGTGGACCGCTGGAAATCAATTACAGCTGGGCATAATGGATTAGTGCATGTACGGAGTTTTGGGAACATTTAGTGATGGATGGACACAGTAAAATTTTTAAAAAATAATAATAATACTTAAATGACATGCTAATTCTAATGGAAAATGTTTTTTTTTTTTTTTAGTACTATTGATCCTGTTAGTCAACGAGTCAATATCGTTTTTCCATTAAGGTTCAAACTCATAACCTCTCATTTGAGAAAGTCACTTCATACAGTTTGACTATATGGTCTTTGGCTAAAACATGCTTTTTATTCATTTTAAATTTTCTCTTTTAATGTGGCTCTTAATTATTAGGTGTTGATGGGGATATTGGGTGTGGACTTGATTTAGNGGATTAATATTCTTAATAAATATTTTTGAACCTTAAACCTTGACTTATTTTAATTTGGTTGTTTTTAGCGTGTGCGTTTGGGTATAGGTAGATACCTGAACGTGGCAGTAGCACTCTCTATTTCCTTTAATTTTGTTTTTTCTTCCGCAATTATTTTGACTTTTATTAAAAAAAATGTAAGAAACTTTAGTTATGGAAATGGGGGTGTTACACCTGCTCTGAATATGTTGCAGCAAGCTCATCATTACCGCGACCAGTTTCTTGTTTTGGAAGGCCCAACTTGTGCCATTTTTGCGTGGGCAGAGTCTGTATGCCTTTGTTGATGGATCCCATCCTTGTCCGTCACAGTTCCTTGCATCGACTTCGTCTTCTCAGCTTTAGCTACTGCCTTGCCTTCTACTCCCAATCCTGCGTATGCTCAATGGATTTAACAAGACCAATCCATTTTGAGCATGCTGATTTCTTCAATGGCGGAAGAAGGTTTGTACCTTGCCATTGGTCACGAGACCTCCAGAGCTGTCTGGTGTGCTATTGAAACTGCTCTGGGCTCGTGTTCCCATTCGCACACTCTTGGACTCTTGTCGCAGCTTCAAGGCCTTCGTCAGGGTGAGTTGTTGCCGGTGGAGTATTTGAGCCATACCTAGGTCCTTGTTAAGCAGTTAGCTCAGGCCAGTCGGCCAATTGATCTCAATGAGCAGAACCTGTATATTTTCAGAAGCTTGCGTCCAGAGTATCATGCCTTGGTGTTTTCGCTCACTACCAAGGACGTTCCCCTCACAATTCCGGAGGTCGCTGAATTGCTGAATGCTCACAATTACGTGTTTCAAGATGACGAGGTGCCGTCGTCCATGGTGGCTTCCCATACTCCCTTGTATGTTCAGTCTTCAGGTTTGTCTCTGTAAGAGGGTGGTCGTAGTCGTGGACGGCAGCACCGTGGGCAGAGAGGGCGTGGCCAACGCGGTGGTCGCGGCGGAGTCCGGTGCCAGCTGTGTGAGGCTCCTGGTTACTCGGCTCTAACCTGCTACTGCCGGTTCGTGGATCCGATGGCGTCCATGGTTGCTTCTAGTGGTTCGTCGCAGTTCGACGGTCGACCTTTCTCTAGCAGTTCTGGTTCGCAGCGAGCTGGACATCAGTGTTTTGGTGGTTTTCGTCATGTGCAGTCACGTGGCAATTTTAATTCTGGTTCCCAGCAATATGGTTATGTTGTTCCTAGTTCGCAACACTAGTATATGCCACGTGCCATATGGTTCATCAAGCCCCTATTGATGATTTTAATTCTGCTCCATTTTCTAATGTGTGGTACCCAGACACGGGTGCTAATGCTCACGCCACTCCTCAACTAGATGGTCTGCGTGACGTTGAGACATATACTAGGGATGAGTCTCTCTGAGTCGGCGACGGTACTGGTTTGTTGATTTCTAAAACTGGTTCTTTTTCTATTCCCACTTCGTTACGGTCACTGTCTCTACAAAATTTTTTGCATGTTCCTCAATTACGAGCCTCTCTTTTATCTGTGCACAAATTTACTTTTGATAATGATCGATGTTTATTTTGAGTTTCACCCGAGTTCCTTTGTTGTGAAGGACCGTCGTACTAGCCGGGTTCTTCTTAGGGGATCTAGTTCTGGGGGGAATGTATCAGCTTCCAGCGTCGTTGCCTGTTGCGTTCCTGTCTGCTCGTGCATCTCCTCAGATATGTCCCAACCGTCTCGGGTATCATCACCTTTGTGCCATTCGTCAAGTACTTGTTGTTTGCCCAGTTAGTGGGTTTGTTAGTTGGTTCAATAATTTATGTTGTGCTTGCCAGTTAGGGAAATTTGCTCGATTCCCACTTTCTCGTGTTAGTCATTCTAGTCGATCTGTTTTAGATCTTGTGTACACGAACATTTGGGGTCCGGCCCCTGAACTTTCTATTGATGGTTTTCACTATCTTGTGCTTTTTGTCGATGATTATTCTCGGTTTATTTCGTTCTATCTCATGAAATTGAAAACTGATATATACTCTATTTTTGCCAATCTTTATGCTTATGTTGAGAAGTTATTTTCGCGTCCTATTAAATCTATTCAGTATGATCTCGAAGGTGAGTATCGTAAACTCCATGCGGTTTTCACCTCTGCCGGGATCGTCCATCGTCGGTCATGCCCTAATACCCATGAACAAAATGGCAGGGTTGAGCGTAGGCATCGTCACGTTGTTGAGACTGGTGATACACATGATTTTATACCATTATTTGCCCAAGATCCAGTCTGTTTTGTCGTTTATTTCATTTACATTGATACATTTAAGGCTCGTTTGTGTGTTACATTTGATCAATCCTAGTTTATTCACAAATGAAGAGCAAAGGAAGGATTTTTAGTCATCTTGGACAAGTTTTCAAGACATAAGGAATCTACCCATGGACGGAAAGGAGCAACGGAGCACGAAAGGAGTCAGAAGATGACCAGGAGGCCGCCTCACGGCTAGCCTCCCGGCCGTGATGGCAACCGTGAACCCCACCGCAGACAGCAGCTGGCCACGACACCTCACGGCCCCGATCCCGGCCGTGATGGTGGCCGTGACCCGGCTGTTGTCCAGTATTTATTTCGCGTTTTTCCTGTATTTTGGCCATTCCGAGCCCTAGTTTAGTTCAGTACAATTTTCCCTTTCTTAAGAGTTTTCCCTAGCATAGAATAGAACAGATTTACATCCTTGAATTCGGTTACGAGCTTGGAATCATTGTTCGGATTGGAATTACTCTCAAGAATTGTTAGTAAAATTTTCTCTTTTACTCTTTAGATTCGCTGCTAAGATTTCAGTATTTAATTCTTGCTTTGCTTTATTTACTTGAATCATGCGTGAGGAGTTCGCTTATGGGTTTGGATTAGGGATTTATTGTTAATCTTGATGTTCAATTTGTGATTATTGCATAAAGGGATTGAACCATTTACTTAGGGTTTATGTTGAATTGGGGATTGCTTTCTACTTGTTATTGATTGATGGCCACAATTAATTGCTAGTCTAGGAGAGGGATTCATTACAACGAAAGTTGGATTGAGACCTCGAGCCTTAGCAATTTCAACCTAATTTTCCTACTATGAGAATATGGGTAATTTGGGGGCTTACAATGCTTAGGTGTTTAAGGTTATGTTTGATGCATCATGTTGGTCCCGAATGGATGGTGAAAAGTCTAGAGGGGGGGGGTGAATAGACTTTTCAAGCAAATTAAAAATTAATAACACTTTAACTAAAGATAATTCCAAGTGAATAAATTCAACTTGAAAATGCACAGCGGAATAATGTACGTAAAGTGCTATAATTAAAACTCAGTGATGGAGAGGAAATATATCACATGCAATACGATAGAAATACTTGGAATAGCTCAAATATGGTATACAATAAATTTGGCTTGCATGCGGATGTAGGAGATAACAAAAATTGGTAAACCCAGATAAGAGTGAATAGTGATGAATAGTGCCTGGGTCTTGAAAATATTATGAATGCAGGAAATTAGCAAAACCAAATAAGCAAGATGTAGAGATTAGAAATATTAAATGGGTTTGACAAATATGAAACTTGCAAATCAGTGTGTGTACGTGCAAGCAGATATTATGTGTACAGAGCAATATATATATATGGGCAGTA
>NXFB01000601.1:27997-42835 GCA_002525835.2 Ipomoea batatas | reverse complement strand
GTTTTTTTTCAGATTTTTCTTGCTTTGCTATTCTCAGATGTATCACTCTGCTTTTCTTGCCTATCACTTGTATATCTCCGTCTCTCTTCTTACTCAAGTGTCTCGTATTTATAGCTGATGAAAGAATTAATCCGTTGGAAAAGATTAATTCTTTATTGTTGATCTCATGTGCTGATTGCAATCTCCATATTTCTTTCGCTTCCTAATATTCCTCCTGATCCTCCTTTCCCTCCTGAAATTGCTCCTTCTTCTTTTCCTTATATTCCTCCTGAAATTGCTCCTCTTCTTTTCCTTATATTCCTCCTGAAATTGCTCCTCTTCTTTTCCTTTCTGGTCTTCTCTTTAATAAGAATAATTCCGTTGGAGAGTTGAGTTGATATATTTCACAATGTAGTGTTGCTTTAGGCAGATATATTTCCACAATTCACATTTATTTTGTAGTGTAGTGTTTGTAGACATATTCCATTTTGTAGTGTAGTGTTTGTAGTATGAATGTGTAGTGTAGTGTAGTATTATTTTTTCTTCCTGATATTCCTCTCTCCCTGGCAGCTTGTGTTGGCATTCTGGTGGTGACAGCTTGTGTTTATATATTTCTGGTGTGTTGGTGTACAGCTTGTGTTGGTGTTTGGGTACTTTGCTGTTTGGGTGCTGTTGGTGACAGCTTGTGTTTGTGTTTGGGTACTTGGTGCAGGTACTTTTCTGTTGGTGACAGCTTGTGTTGGTGTTTGGCAGCAGCTTCTGCATATTCCACTAATATTTGGCTGGAAAAAATTATTCATGGCGGCTAAGGGAATTCGAACCAGAGACCTTTCACCATCTTCACAAGTCTTCTACCAACTCTGCTACTTCAACCATTTGTTATTCCTTGTGCTCCAATTGAATTTAACCTCCATCGGATTCGAACCAAGTTCCTTCCTTCATCAAGAATTCTTCCAAGTTGACTTTTGACTCTTTAGGTACATTAGCTTACGAAAATTTTGGGTTTCTAATTTTTCAAACTAAAATACATTTCTTGACTCATCAAAATCTTATTACAAATATTCCTAACACATCACGAAAGTGGGACAATTTTAGGTTAATTCTGTTTATTGATATATGAAAGTAGCTGAATTGAATTCTTGTGTGCATTGCCCATAAATTCCTAGGTTAATTATTCTTTTCCTAATTCTGAGATTGTCAGAACATCAAGATTACAATTCCCCTAATCTGACCCATTCCTTTATCATTCAGTTAATTCATTAGCCAATATATTTCTTTTAATTTCCTCCTTCAGTTATTAGTTGCTTGGATTCTAGTTAATTCACGTACTCTAGTGCCTAGTTCCTTTAATTCACACAATTACGTGTCATAGCCCCAATCCTTAGCGGAACGACATTATACACCCATATTTACACTCATCATTTATACTCATCAACTGGCCTTGCGTTGCTAGCTCATAGTCGTGTTCCTCAGTGTTATTGATCTTATGCTTTTGAGTCTACGGTTTATTTGATTAATCACTTTCCCTCATTAGTCACTAAAAATGTTAGTCCCTACAGTCTTCTTTTCCATAAGCCTCCAGACTATTCTATGCTCCGTGTTTTTGGTTGTGAGTGCTTTCCGTGTCTCCGGCCTTATAATAAGCATAAGATGGATTTTCGTTCTGTGTCGTCTGTTTTTCTTGGTTATCCTTCCTCGTTTAGTGGGTACCATGTCTAGATCGCGTCTCTGGACGTGTTTATATTGCTCAGCATGTTTGTTTTAATGAGTCTATTTTCCCGTTCCTTACCTCTGCGGGTTTCCTTCTCGATGCTACGTTGGGCTAGCGTCTCTTTGTCTGTTGTGTGTCCCGTCACTATGTCTGTTTCTCTTCTTGTAGGAGGTTCTTCTCCAGTTGATGCAAGGGGTGTGGTTCCGGTAACTACTCCTTTCTTTGAGGTTCAGCCTACCGGCTTGCTTGCTACTAGGGGTGCTCGTGGGGCTCTGTCACGTCTATCACGTGCTTGTCGCTGAGTGGTTCTTCCCCGCTCTCATCATATGGTTCTCCGTACCTCTACGGCTGCCCAGCGACAGTCTCATGCTGCCTTAGTAGCTTCCATTGATGATGATGTTCCCACATATTACTCTCAGGCGGTTAAGTCACTTGACTGGAGGGCTGCCATGGATGTTGAGTTCATGCCTTACTCTCAGTCCGGTTGTTAAGCCTACCACAGTTCGTCTGTTGTTGACTTTTGCTGTGTCTCGAGGGTGGACTATGCGCCAGTTAGATGTCCACAATGCCTTCCTCAATGGCAATATCATGGAGGATATTTACATGTGTCTGCCCCCAGGTTATGTGCATCCTTCTCTTTCTACTCATGTGTGTAAGTTGGAGAAGTCTTTGTATGGCCTTAAGCAGGCGCCACGTGCGTGATTTATGCGTTTGCATACTTATTTGCTCTCTGTTGGGTTTTCACTACCTCGAAATGACGTTTTGTTGTTCATTTATGCATCTGGGGCATTGCGTGCGTATGTGCTTGTTTATGTTGATGATATCTTGTTATTGGGCAATTGTTTTGTGTTTGTCGATGGTTTGTTGGCTAAGTTAGCCTCTGAGTTTAAGATTCGTGAACTTGGAAAGTCGCGGTTCTTTCTTAATGTGGAGGTTATTAGCGTCAGTATATGCTTGAGGTCTTGAGCAAAGCGAGTATAGTATCGTGTAAGCCATTAGCTATGCCCATGGTTGTATCTGTGTCTAGTCAATCTGATGCTGATTCCACTCTTGATGATCCTTTGGCTTATAGATAATTGGTTGGTTCTTTAATGTATATGCTGGTGACTCGTCCCGATCTTTCTTTTGCTGTGAATCGTCTTTGTTAGTTCATGCACAGTCCAACTCACCATCATTGGTTTGCCTTGCAATGGGTCCTGCGCTATGTCAAGGGGTCTTTAGATCTTGGTCTACGTCTCACGGGTTTGTTGGCTCCCACTGTTCATGCGTTTTCTAACTCAGATTGGGCTGGTTGTCAGGTTGACAGGTGGTCTACTGCTGGTTATGCCATCTTTCTTGGTTCTAGTCTGGTCTTTTGGTGTCTAGGAAGCAGCGCACCATTGCTCATTCCTCTCTGAGGCTGAATATAAGGCTCCAGTTGATGATGTTTCAGCCGAGGTTGTCTAGATTCAGTCTTTGCTTCGTGAGCTTGGTTTGTCTCTTACCTCTACTCCTGTGTTGTGGTGTGATAACCTTGGGGCTACTTATTTGTGTTCTAATCCAGTGTTTCATGCCCGAAAGAAGCATGCGGAGATCGATTATCATTTTGTACGCGAGCGTGTCGCTATTAGGGATCTCAAGGTAAACTTTATCTCCACTAAAGATCAAGTGGTCGATATCTTTACCAAGCCCCTTCCTGGGCCGCGTTTTTCGGAGCTTCGTGTCAAGCTAGCGTTGTTCCTTGTCCACTGTCTGCTTGATGGGGTGTATTACAGTAGTATTTAACTATGGACTCTTGTTACTATATTGTATTTGTAATAGGACTCTAGTTGTAGATATTATTTATCTTCCCTGTACTTCTTTACAGTTCATTACGTGATATTGAATATCTACTATACTAATAAAAGCCAAAGAGAGTTAGGTCTAAAATGGGTAGAAAAAATGGCTGTCAAATTATTTAATCAAATGGATGGTTCAGATGAATTATTTAATCAAATAGATGGTTAAGATAATTCAGATTAATATTATTAATAGAGATTACCTAATTTAACCTTACTTTTATTATTATCCGTTAAGTTTTCCGTTAAATATTATCTTCTCCGTTAATATTCTGTTAACTTTTAACTTACCCATTAATTTCTATAAGAAAGATCTTAGGTTCGAACCTCATCTCATTCAAATTTGACATAATTAAGTTTCTCACTCTATGTACTCTTATTAAATTAAATAAATTAGTAGTTACAACAAAAAATGATACATATGTATTTCTTTAATTTAGAATTATGTGTCTACAATACCTTTATTTGAAAAAATTATTCATTATCAAAAAATTAAATTAAATAAGAGAAATAATTTCATTAGTTATATTGTCTTTATTTTCTCTCATGCAAAGATTCTTTACATTCAAATTTATCAATTGATATTCATTACATTATCCATTATCTTATTTTTATAAGGAATAAGGCTCAAATTGGCCAATGAACGTAACTTGAAAGTGCAATTAGACCACTGAACGAAAAAAATGTGCAATTAAGCCACTGAACATTTCAAATGCATGCAATTTCACCTCATAGCAAGTTACCTTCCATTTCATCAGGTTGCCTGCTTACATGGATGGTGAGTTGACATTTTAAAATATTTTTTAATAATAAACTTTAAAATTAAAAATTAAAAATTAATTAAAAATATTAAAAATAATATTAAAAATATTAATTTTTATTTTTATTAAAAATATAAAAAATTAAAATTAAAATTTTTATTTTTTATTTTTTTATTTTTAATATTTATTAAATAATAAACTTTAAAAATAAAAATTAATTTAAAATATTAAAATATTAATATTAAAAAATTAATAGTAAAATATTAAAAATAATATTTAAAAATTAATATTTTTTTTATTTTTTACTTTTTTATATTTATTATTAAAAAATTATTGTAAAATGCCACATCACCATGCATGTAAGCAGGCAACCTGATGAAATAGAAGGTAACCTGCTACCAGGTGAAATTGCATGTGTTTGGAGTGTTCAGTGGCCTAATTGCACATTTTTTTCATTCAATGGCCTAATTGCACTTTCGGGTTACGTTCAGTGGCCAATTTGAACCTTATTCCTTTTTATAATATCTTGTAATTAAATATCAAAGTTATAGTACAAAATCATGTTATATATTTATTTACCAAGTATTTTATTAATACTATGAAAAAAAAATTTAAAAATAATTTGAAACTAATTATATTAACTACTTGAGGATTGGTTGACAAAGAGAGTATTCAAATAACCCAACAAATTGAAGCGAAACCGCTCTATTTTACTTTTATTTAATTAAATAAATTAGTAGTTATACCAAAAAAATGATGCATATGTATTTCTTTAATACCATGAAAAAAATTTAAAAAAAAGAATAGTTTGAAATCAATCATATTAACTACTTGGGAGATTTGTTGACAATGAAAGTACTCAAATAACCCATTACCCAGCAAATTGAAGCGAGAAACTATCTTTTAATATTTTTGGAATATATAATATAATATTTTAAATTTTCAAATTTTTATTAATTTATTTAATCTTTTTTCTTAAACTAAGGATTTCTTTATCCACAATAACTCATTCAACAAGGTTGAACCAAATGAACCCCAAGCAGAACACCTAAAGGAAAGTCCATAGCTCCTATATCATAATCTCATTGCATGGCGTTGTCCTCTATGCTACCAACAATAACCGAATTGCAAATAACACACTACCAACAAAAAGGAAGAGAACAAATAGTAAAGATGAAGACAATGACAATGTTACTCAAAAGAGAATTAAGAACACTTAGAAAAATTCAAATGAAAAGTAGTATTTATTTAGACTATATATCATTTTTAGACCAAATATTTAGACTATCGATTTTACAAGGTTGCAAATATTTATTTTAGTAATAATTATAATGAATTTTCTATATTATCGTGGATTCATATACTTTGAGTTAGATATTTAAATAAAAAAAATTCGACATTCAATTACCCATATATAAACTTCTCCTATATAATCTTGCATTTATATACTTTCAAATATTTATTTAAATATAAACATTGGACATTAACCCATACGCGCAATGCGCGTAAAAAACTAGTACACAGATAATTCCTAAAGCTCTCATCGACATTACATATATGAGCATCCGCAAGATGCAGCATGCGACTATGATCTTCATTAGAGTATCCAAAGTTAGCAGACAACTTTTTGTTAATATATTTTGCTAAAAGAATATCAACTGTCTTCAATGACAAGTTAAGGATTCATTTATAACATATAAGCAAGCTTCACAGTTAAAATAACTATATGTATGATTTTATCTGCAGTGTCTTGAAAGGATTAATAATGCTCAAATTTTAGAATCGGTGTGTAGCCGATAATTTATAGAATTTAGATGTGAGGAGGTCTTTTTGTTAAAATCCTACTAGTCTCATTTTGCCAAAACACTAGTGTATGTAGAGTAAATATTCAGCCTACTCATATACTGTCATTCTAGCTAGGTGTAATACCTTAAGCTTTCTTAGTTTGTATTAAGGTGGGTACGGTGTACATTTATTTATAAATGCAGGATGATAATTATTTGTATTGTATTCCTTTTTGGCAAATAACAAAATTGTCGAGAAAGCTCTTCACTTGCGCCAAGTATGATATGTCTATTGCTTGTCTAGTGAATAAAAAATAGTAACCACAAAAATGAAATGAAGCAAAGACGACAAGTTTACAATGATTATGATTGACTACAATATACGATTGCCGACATGATACAATAACATAGTGGGGTTAGATGCAATGAAAGCNTTAAGAAATTATAGAGATTCTTTTAAAAGATTTCTTCAGCTATTTGATATGATAAAAATATTCTAAACACTTTCTTTTTTTGGAAAGAGGTTTCAAAGAATTTTATACAATCGTTTGTTGAATTGTTATACTAGGGTTCATATTGTATTGTAAAGACTAATTCAAAAATTATGTGTTTGCAGTTAACACATTTTTGTACATGCAGTTAATTGTTTCTATACTTCTAAACAAATTGCAATAATTATAGCTGTATGGACCACGGTTCAAAAAAGACGTCGTTTCGCATAATTTTTTTTTTTTCACGTGACCCATTGCAACAATATATATTTTTATAACTCATAATGTACATTATTCTAACTCATAAAATATATTAGCTTATACAAAAATTTCATTATTATAAGACATATCTAACACATAAGGTACATTATTCTTATTCATAAGGTACATTATTCTAACTCATAAAATTTATGACGTCATTTTAGACTGTGGCCACATAATAATTTGCTAACAAATTGAAGGCACATCACATGTTAATTACAGACACATAACTTAAAAACTACAGACACATAAACGGTTAACTGGATGTACATAATAGCTTAACTGTAGACATATAACATGTTAACCAACATCTTATGTGTCTACACTTAACAATTTATGTGTTAGTAATTATCATGTTATGTGTCTCTAATTATCATATTATGTGCATTTAATTTATTTACAAAAATTATTAACCGCACGTACATAATGTATCAACTTTTGTACATAATTTAAAGATTATTTTTGAACAAGGGTACACAATGCAAGGTAGATCCTGGTCCATAGTATAATTTGACATAATTGTCTGTAATTTTCATAAATAAAAGGGCAATGCTGAAGGGTATTTTGATAATTTCACATCTTAAAATTTTGTTTTATTTTATTTTACATATAATAATAGGAAAATAATTTTCAGTCCATGCATTTAGTTGTGGATTTTTGCTAATTAAAATTATTTTTTGGGGTATAAATAAAATGGAAGGAAGGCATTTTTTTAACGGAATTACCTGTTGCATTGTTGGCCACACCAATACACGCACATACACTACACATACCATTCAACTACTCCACCACCGTACACCGCCGGAATTTCTGGCCGGAGCTTCCCCGGAGAGGCAGCCATGTACGGAGCTCTGAATTTCGCCGCTACCCCAGTTGCAGGACCACTTTCGACCCGGAAAGCAGCAGTATCCAACTCTCGGAGCAGCAGAGTGTTTTTGGTTAGAGCATCTTCGGAAAACCCCACGGTTTCCACTTCCGTGAGCACGAAATCGGGGGCTTCGTTTTCGGCGCCGCCCAATTTCAAGGCGCCGCAGCCCAAGCCTTTCAACGTGAGGGGTGATAAGTTGTTGGACATATTTGGAGCTTCTCTCGCGCTATTGTTTCGACTCGGCACTGGTGCTCTAGTTTCTGGGTGGGTACCAATCATCATTCTATACACCCTTCATCATTTCGAGTTATTCACATGACTTTACTCTTAATTTAATCTCAAATTAAGGATTTTTTTTTGGGTTGACTGAAATCAACTCGGACTGATTGAACAAGGAATTACATATTGTATGTGAAATGTATTTTTTATGCTTCTGGGTAGCAAATGGAAGGGGTTTGGATTTGTTGTGGAGGATTTTAGGCATTATTGGAGAAGATATATCTTGAGATGAGTAGAATGCATGAGGGCATTTTGGTGCAAAGAGTTAACTCAAAAAATAATGAAGGCAATTTGAGTTTCACTAGCTAATGTTATTTTTAATTTATCTGTCTATATGTATGAGTGTTTGTGTGTGAAAACGGAAGATGAGATCAAAAGTAGATACAATGTATATTCTTTGGCAATCTAAAGGAAGCGAAAAGCCTAGAGTTAAGAGTCCAAATCCACTGCCTCAGATTAAACTTAGTACTGTCAGTTTCTCAGTTCAGGACTGTGGGTGATTTTCACAAATATTTAACTATTTCTTTGTTGGTTTACAAGATTTTTTATTTTAATTTTTTGTAATATTTATTTCATCAGTAGCTGCAAATACTGGACAAATTTGCATAACTATTCTTTCTACACTTGTGCAGATATTCAGCCTCCTTTGTGGACAAGAAAGAGATACCACCTGACCAGTATGCACTTGAAATTGCTGGTAGTTATTGCTTATTAATATCTCTACTCATACCACTTATCTGGGATATATTTTCAACACTTTTTGGGAAGGTGAAATTGCTGGTTTAGACCTTATTCAGTGTGTGTGCGCGCGAGCGTATAGCAAAACTCAGCCAAAAGATTTAATACATGCAAACAGTCTTCCTTCATTGTGGATGAATTTGTGGTAGATAACTGCACAGAAAAAAGGAATTGCATTGAAAATGTATTAAAAAATGAAACTGAAGTCAGATCTTAGGATGCAATCTCTTGGAATAACACAATTAATTTATCCACGTCTAAGATGGATTGCTCCTTATTGATTTTAGAGAATGCAAAATAGTGAACTTTTCTTTTAACATTCCATGGATTGAAGTCAAGGTTGTGGTGTTACACTGTGGGTAAACTTTTGATATTATGGAACTTAACATGAAACTATTACAAATAATTATTTGTCGATTATGATAAGCAGTGTGTTACAGAGTAAGGTTCAGAGTATTGTAACATGTTTAGATTGATATATTACTGACATCAGATGCTTACAAACAGGTTTCGTGGTGAAAGAGACTTCAAAACTGGGTCCTCGGCCTGAGAAGCCAATTGAGATATATGAATTTGAAAGGTTTCTTTTATTTCATTTATATTTTCTTCTAAAATTAAATTATCAATCATTGACACCTTCAGTTGTTCAGTTAATACCGTGTTTTTTTTTCACCATTTAAATATGATATTGGATAAATTGTGACTGACTCCATCTTTTGCTCTGTACTAATGTGCCTAATATGGATTTTGCGGGATGTTTATTCAGCTGCCCCTTTTGTCGGAAGGTAACACTAAACATTTCTCTTCTTCTTCTTCTTATGACCTTAGAGTGTTGCTCATAGTTTAATATTCTGAAACTGGAGATATTTCTATCAGTATGATAGACTGCACAGTTTTTTTTAATATTGAAATTTCACATTCAGAAATGGAATTGAAGATTGAATTTACTCTTGGATATGGTTGATTTCATCTTGCTTGTAATGAAATGTCAAATGCTCATAAATGTTGGATTCAGGTAGTGTTCAATTGCTTTATATGTTTGCATGAAATGAAGCCATGAATCCTTCTATAAGGAAGAATTGCTGATTACAAAAATACTATGTTAGAAAAAGGTAATTGTTTTGCTCTCATAGCAGATTGCATCTAATGGAATAAAGTCACTCCAGTCTGCTTTCATGGCACTCCTCTCTTTATCTTTTACTTTTAGAATTGTTTTATCATTTGCTCTTTTCTAAATGATAAATAGATCTGATGTTGCGTTTATGGTATTTCATTGGAAAATTCCTTATCTGCCAACCACATATAATTTACTATAGGTAAGGGAAATTGTTGCAATTTTGGATCTTGATGTCTTGTTCTATCCTTGCCCAAGAAATGGCCCAAATTTTCGTCCTAAGGTTGCTCAGATGGGTGGAAAGCAACAGTTTCCTTATATGGTAAGTCAAAACTATGGACTTGAACAGTGCATTTAGGAATCTTAAGAATGTTGCAATATCTTTTATTTGCATCACGGCAATCCTCATTGCCTCTTGGATTGTTTTACGAGTGTGTAAGGTTGTGCCTTTTACAGGTTGATCCAAACACTGGAGTTGCAATGTATGAATCAGATGAGATAATAAAGTACCTGGTTGGAAAATATGGTATGCCACTGCAGTTTGCTGCTTGCTTCTTTTTGGCCTCGTTTTGTTTAACTTGTCTTATAATGAATTAATACGCCTTAAATGGTGTATTTATGTAGATTATATAAATATGTATGTATATGCATGTTTGTGTATTCATATATGTACGTACACATGCGTGCCTTCCAGAAATTACATTGTTACATTTTGATGTCACTTTTTATCTTCTCATTTGTTTTCCATCTCAGCCTGCACTATTTATGATATGTCACATACCTTAGCTCCCGGGTTATCCTTTGTGTNGGAGGTGAGTATCGCAAACTCCATGCGGTTTTCACCTCTGCCGGGATCGTCCATCGTCAGTCATGCCCTCATACCCATGAACAAAATGGCAGGGTTGAGCGTAGGCATCTTCACGTTGTTGAGACTGGTGATACACATGATTTTATACCATTATTTGCCCAAGATCCAGTCTGTTTTGTCGTTTATTTCATTTACATTGATACATTTAAGGCTCGTTTGTGTGTTACATTTGATCAATCCTAGTTTATTCACAAATGAAGAGCAAAGGAAGGATTTTTAGTCATCTTGGACAAGTTTTCAAGACATGAGGAATCTACCCATGGACGGAAAGGAGCAACGGAGCACGAAAGGAGTCAGAAGATGACCAGGAGGCCGCCTCACGGCCAGCCTCCCGGCCGTGATGGCAGCCGTGAGCCCCACCGCGGATAGCAGCTGGCCACGACACCTCACGGCCCCGATCCCGGCCGTGATGCTGGCCGTGACCCGGCTGTTGTCCAGTATTTATTTCGCGTTTTTCCTGTATTTTGGTCATTCCGAGCCCTAGTTTAGTTCAGTACAATTTTCCCTTTCTTTAGAGTTTTCCCTAGCATAGAATAGAGTAGGTTTACATCCTTGAATTCGGTTACGAGCTTGGAATCATTGTTCGGATTGGAATTACTCTCAAGAATTGTTAGTAATATTTTCTCTTTTACTCTTTAGATTCGCTGCTAAGATTTCAGTATTTAATTCTTGCTTTGCTTTATTTACTTCAATCATGCGTGAGGAGTTCGCTTATGGGTTTGGATTAGGTATTTATTGTTAATCTTGATGTTCAATTTGTGATTATTGCATAAAGAGATTGAACCATTTACTTAGGGTTTATGTTGAATTGGGGATTGCTTTCTACTTGTTATTGATTGATGGCCACAATTAATTGCTAGTCTAGGAGAGGGATTCATTACAACGAAAGTTGGATTTGAGACCTCGAGCCTTACCAATTTCAACATAATTTTCCTACTATGAGAATAGGGGTAATTTGGGGGCTTACAATGCTTAGGTGTTTAAGGTTATGTTTGATGCATTATGTTGGTCCCGAATGGGTGGTGAAAAGTCTAGAGGGGGGGTGAATAGACTTTTCAAGCAAATTAAAAATTAATAACACTTTAACTAAAGATAATTCCAAGTGAATAAATTCAACTTGAAAATGCACAGCGGAATAATGTACGTAAAGTGCTATAATTAAAACTCAGTGATGGAGAGGAAATATATCACATGCAATACGATAGAAATACTTGGAATAGCTCAAATATGGTATACAATAAATTTGGCTTGCATGCGGATGTAGGAGATAACAAAAATTGGTAAACCCAGATAAGAGTGAATAGTGATGAATAGTGCCTGGGTCTTGAAAATATTATGAATGCAGGAAATTAGCAAAACCAAATAAGCAAGATGTAGAGATTAGAAATATTAAATGGGTTTGACAAATATGAAACTTGCAAATCAGTGTGTGTACGTGCAAGCAGATATTTGCAAAATATATATATGGGCAGTAAGTAAATGAGAGAGAGATTTTTAAGTGGTTCGGCCAAACCCAGCCTACGTTCACTCTACTCCTTTCACTATCTTCAATCACCCAGATACAATAGTGAACATCAAGTGCCAACCCAGCACTTCTATCTACACCCAGTAGAGATTTGAGTATCTCGCACAAAGCTATACTCCTACACCAACGAGTGTCTCGCACAAAGCTACACTCCCCAGGGTTTTCACAAGCTACTCTTGTTACTCAACCCTCTATCTACACTCAGTAGAAATTTTGGTACAAGGTAGTAAAATAAAATATTTTTCTCCAACTCTCAGGAACTACAAAATATGGATTTTTGGTTTTTTCTTGCTTTGCTATTCTCAGATGTATCACACTGCTTTTCTTGCCTATCACTTGTATATCTCCGTCTCTCTTCTTACTCAAGTGTCTCGTATTTATAGCTGATGAAAGAATTAATCCGTTGAAAAAGATTAATTATTTATTGTTGATCTCATGTGCTGATTGCAGTCTCCGTATTTCTTCCGCTTCCTGTCCTCCTGAAATTGCTCCTTCTTCTTTTCCTTATATTCCTCCTGAAATTGCTCCTCTTCTTTTCACAGTTCACAATGTTTAAAAGAAAAAAAGACTCTTTTTCCAATCGCCCCGCGAAGACAGACGTTCATAAAGGTTCTCGAGATTCTCAATCGCTCTTTTTAGGGGGGAGTAATAGTGCGGGAAGGGAGCGAAACCAAGCCGAGCCACTAGGAGAGTAAGCCTTTTCCACGTGTCAAGTTTAATATGAATAAATGAATGCAGCCTCAACCAGAGAGAGCAACCTGCGCCTTTGAGTTGAGGCCGCAACCTACGCCTTTGAGTTGAAGCCGATGGCGGCGTAGAACGAACTACCATAAAGTTTTCCGAAAGAGCAAGAAAACGGATGCGCGTTAGCGCAACGACTTCTATCTATTTCACCAAGGAAGACGCTTATTCACATTTATTTTGTAGTGTAGTGTAGTATTATTTTTTCTTTCTGATATTCCTCTCTCACATTTATTTTGTAGTGTAGTGTAGTATTATTTTTTCTTCCTGATATTCCTCTCTCCATGGCAGCTTGTGTTTATATATTTCTGGTGGTGGCAGCTTCTGCATATTCCACTAATATTTGGCTGGCAGAAATCATTCTTTTAGGGTTCGAACACAGTACTTCTTACTACAGCCGCCAAGTTCATCTCCAGTGCTCCAATCACTCATTTGTTTACTAACCTTTTAATTACTGTAGAAGTAGTAATATTCTGAGATCTTCTAATAACCTAAAAATTCATGGCTAAGGGAATTCAAACCAGAGACCTTTCACCATCTTTACAAGTCTTCTACCAACTCTGATACTTCAACCATTTGTTACTCCTTGTGTTCCAATTGAATTTAACCTCCATCGGATTCGAACCAAGTTCCTTCCTTCATCAAGAATTCTTCCAAGTTGACTTTTGACTCTTTAGGTACATTAGCTTATGAAAATTTTGGGTTTCTAATTTTTCAAACTAAAATACATTTCTTGGCTCATCAAAATCTTATTACAAATATTCCTAACAATTTCCCCCTTTTTGATGTTGCCAAAACCTATACTCAGTCATTTGGCTTAGTGTTTGAAAAATATAAACTTCAAAAATTTTCATTTTATTTCGACTAGCCATAGATGACTTTAACAATGATTTTTGACCTAGAAGAATTGTTTTCAGACAATAAAATTCCTACACGCATTATTGAGACTGGTTTAATTCATTTTAAAATCTTTCTCAATCATGCATTTATACAAACTAAAACAAAAACAATTCTTCATACCAAAAATTAAAACAAACTTGTACTAAACAACTCATTCCCCCTATGTATATGCCAAGAATAAATAAAGAACATGTATACCAAATATTTACCTCTTTGCGATCCTTTTTGAGACTTCGTTTGCACCAAATGACTGTCATTCTTTTCCCCCTTTTTGTCATCATCAAAGAACCACTGGATAGGAATGAAATTCTTGCTCTTGAATCTTTTGCGCCATGGTGCATTTGCTTGCTTGTGCCATAAGTGTAGCAAAAATTGAATACTCCACAAAATAGGGTACGAGACCCTAGTAATAGGATCAACCTAACCATTTCACAGCAAGGCATAGCCCCGACAGATCACTATTCCCTTGTGATAAAAACAATTGAAAACTGCAATCGTCGAGAATAGTAAGAGGCGATAATTGATATCTTTCGACAGTACGACCTTCCTTGAAACACTCAATTGGTTTGAACAGTGTTAACATTCTCACATCGATTCTCCGTGCTATAAATTCACCATTCGTCTTTCCATCAATCTGCTTGATTTTATAGCTTACATAAAAGAAATGGCAAATACGACATATCCCTCATCTTCGGATAACTCTTCCTTTTGGGATGACATTATCGTATCACCGTTAAGAGATAGTGCACAAAGTATAGATCTTACTGCTGACGAAAATTTTGAAAATGCTCCACCAGAGTCGAATGAGATAATTACTCCACCAGGTGCTACGGGTACAGATGTTGTGGCCGTTGATCAAGGTATTGTTGTAGTAGCGGAGGAAGATAATACCACTGCAGCGCTAGATGTAGCAGCTATGAATGCAAGTGTATTTCGTGGGAGAAAGAGAGCTAGAAGAACATTTTGTGATACTACCATGCTAACTTTTAAAAAATTTTCTG
>NXFB01000601.1:14835-26970 GCA_002525835.2 Ipomoea batatas | reverse complement strand
TAATTAGAGATTAAGATTTAGATACTTAGCTCAATTCAATCATGCCCATTTCATGCCTTAGAGTGATGAATCTTGATTCGCATAAAGGTTTTGTAAGGATGTACGCAATTCGATTTTCTTTGGGTATGTACTCGATCTTTAGATCTTTTTTTTCGATGTGATCCCGGATGAAATGGTGTCTAACGTCAATGTGCTTGGTTCGTGAATGAAGTACATGATTTTTGGGTAATCGCGATTGCACTAGTATTGTCACAAAAAATACTAACATCATCGCAATTAATTCCATAGTCCTTTAACTGTTGTTTCATCCGTAAAATTTGTGCACAACAACTCCCTGCTGCGATATATTCTGCTTCGGTTGTGCTTGTAGCAATGGAGTTTTGTTTCTTACTAAACCAAGAAACTAACCTTCCCCCTAAGAACTGGCACGTCCCTGAGGTACTTTTTCTATCAATTTTGCATCCTGCAAAATCTGCATATGAAAATCCTGTTAGTTCAAAGTTACCTTCCTTTGGATACCATAGTCCAACGTTGATAGTGCTTTTAAGGTAACGAATAATTTTCTTGGTCGCAAGAAAATGACTCTCTTTGGGTTGTGATTGGAATCTCGCACATACACCTACTGAATAAGATATGTCGGGTCTACTTGTAGTGAGGTATAGCAAAGATCCAATCATTTCTCGATACTTCGTTTGATCAACATCTTTGCCTTCTTCATCCTTGTCCAGTTTGAGAGATGTGCTCATTGGAATTTTGACTAAACTTTTTCCTTCTAAGCGAAATTTCTTGATAAGATCTCTTGTGTATTTGGCTTGATTAATGAATATACCTTCTTTCGATTGTTTGACTTGCAGTCCAAGAAAGTAATTTAACTTACCCATCATGCTCATTTCGAATCTGTTTTGCATAAGCTTAGAAAATTTCTCACATAAATTTGCATTAGTACTTCCAAAAATAATATCATCAACATAAATTTGGGCAGTAAGTAAATGAGAGAGAGATTTTTTAAGTGGTTCGGCCAAACCCAGCCTACGTCTACTCTACTCCTTTCACTATCTTCAATCACCCAGATACAATAATGAACATACACCAAGTGCCAACCCAGCACTTCTATCTACACCCAGTAGAGATTTGAGTATCTCGCACAAAGCTATACTCCTACACCAACGAGTGTCTCGCACAAAGCTACACTCCCCAGGGTTTTCACAAGCTCCTCTTGTTACTCAGCCCTCTTTCTACACTCATTAGAAATTTTGATACAAGGTAGTAAAAAAAAATATTTTTCTCCAACTCTCAGGAACTAGAAATATGGGTTTTTGATTTTTCAAATTTTTCTTGCTTTACTATTCTCAGATGTTTCAGACTGCCTTTCTTGCTTATCACTTGTATATCTCCGTCTCTCTTCGTTTTTGCTCAAGTGTCCTGTATTTATAGATGAAGAAAGAATTAATCCGTTTGAGAGAATTAATTCTTTATTGTCAATCACATGTGCTGATTGTAGTCTCCATGTGGTTTAGGTGGTCTGGTGAGTTGAAACTCCGTTGTTGTATTTCTTCAGACTTTTTCCTTTTTTCTTTGCATCTTCAGATATTCTTGCGTGATGCCTCCTGATATTCTGGTCATCAGTCTCTCCTCTCTTCAAAATATACAGATATTCTGGTCAGCCTCTTGCCTCCTGATATTCCTCCGCTTCATGATATTCCTCCGCTTCATGATATTCCTCTTCTTTTCCCTCCTGAAATTGCTCCTTCTTTTGAAATTCTTCCCTGAAATTGCTCCTTCTTCTTCTTCTTTCCCTCCTGAAATTGCATTGCTCCTTCTTCTTCTTCTTTCCCTCCTGAAATTGCTCCTTCTTTTGAAATTCATCCCTGAAATTGCTCCTTCTTTAATAATAATAATTCCGTATTCACATATTCCATTTTGTAATAACAATAGTTCCGTATTCACATATTCCATTTTGTAGTGTAGTGTTTGTAGTGTGTTGCTTTTCTCCGTTAAATTGCTCCTTCTTTAATAAGTAACAATAATTCTGTATTTTTCCACTCACTTCACTGTGTAGTCAAAAATGACTTCCCTGGGATTCGAACACTAGCATAGCAACATTCACCAAGTTCTTCTCCAATGCTCTATTCAATCTTTTGTTTATTAAACTTGCAAATATTATACAAGTAGTAATATTCTGAGATGTTCTAATTTCCTAAAAATTCATAGCCAAGAGGATTCAAACCATAGATCTTCACTATTCTAACAAGTTTTCTACCACTTCTGCTACTTCAACCTGTTATTACTTCTTATGCTCTAAATAAATTTAAGCTCCATCGGATTCGAACCAAGAACTCTTTAGGTACATTACCTTACAAAATTTTTGGTTTCTACTTTTTCAAACTAAAATACATTTTTGGCTCATGAAAATCTAATTACAAATATTCCTAACAATAAATTCTCAATACCACTGGTGGAGGACCTATTTTCTGAGTTGGCAGGTGCAGTATGCTTCTCTAAGTTGGATCTGAGATCAGGTTACCACCAGGTGAGGATGAAGGAGGGTGAGGAGTTCAAAACAACTCTTAGAACCCATCAGGGGCTCTATGAGTTCAAAGTAATGCCATTTGGACTCACAAATGCCCCTGTTACCTTCCAAGCCATGATGAATCAGGTATTTAAGCTACTTCTTAGAAAATCAGTATTGGTGTTTTTTGATGACATACTTGTGTATAGTGCAAGCTGGGAGAAACATTGGCAACACCTGAGGGAGGTCTTGAACATTATGGAGCATCACCAACTATTTGCCAAGATGACTGAGTGCTCCTTTGCTCAATCACAAGTCGAATACTTGGGCCACATTATATCTGAAAAGGGTTTGCAGACAGATCTAGCTAAGTTGGAAGCAGTGGCTGCTTGGCCTAAACCTTTGTCTGTTAAGGCTTTAAGAGGATTTCTGGGCTTAGCAGGCTACTATAGAAGGTTTATTAAGGCTTATGGGGTGATTAGTAGACCTCTTACTGATATGCTTAGGAAAGATGCATTCAATTGGACTAAGGAGGCTGAGGAAGCCTTTGAACAACTGAAATAAGCCCTTTGTCATTATCTTGCTCTAGCCCTACCTAATTTTTTGAAAGAATTTACTGTGGAGGCAGATACCAGCTATAGAGGTGATAAGCGCCAAGAATAGTCGAATATATGGTTAGTTTTGGGGCATTAGTATACAATTTCGACACTAATTTATAACCATTTCATGCACAAAAGGATCTCAAATCAACAAACTCAACTTTAAAATGTGTTTTAAGTCGTTCCTGCAGAATATAACAGGATCCAAGGCCAAAAGGAAGCAACAAACGAAGAAACAAAACTTGCAGGATCAGACCACGAGGGCCTCACGCGTGAAGGAGGCGTGGACCAATTCCAATACGCGTCCACATCCCTGTTCATGCGTGAATGCCGCGTGGATCGGCCATTGAGGGCAATCTCGGGATTTCAAATTTATGTTGGCTATTTAAACCCTTACTCTGCATTTTAGAAGGGAGAGCCCCAATTTCGATATCTGATTTCCATTAGTTTCTCCCCTCTTGGGGGGAATCCCCATTTCTCCTTAGATTAGATTAGTTTCCCATGATAGATTCAAGGAGATGAATGTAATACCCTGATTTTTGCTAAGGAAAATAAGTATTTAATTGGGAATAGTATTAATCTTTTGAGCATTAAAAATAAAATTCAGTCTTTGATGATGTAAAGATTTGAACCCTACACCTTTTTATTAAATCCCATTATCTTTACCATCAAGCTATTGAAACTTCCATGTCACTATTTTTGTTCAATTGTAACTTAGTATGTTGATAAACTATTTTATGATATAAATGTTATTTTATTTTAAATAATTAATTATATGGTCCATATCTATTTATTACCGCATGTGACTTAAGTTATTTGAAGAAACATTACAAAAAAAAAATATTTTGTATTTTTAGTAATGTATGTATATACCTTATATTATGTTCATTATCTTATATTTATAAGACTTAGAATATGGTCTTAAATTGTGTCCACATACATTTATCATGTGGATAATACTTAGTCAACTAATTAGCACATATCACTCCGTATCACATATTAATTCTTGATTAATTTCTCAATTATCTCTAATCATTATCTTTTTCCTTTTTTCTTTGTGTTGACTAAGACAAATATATTTTCCCTGCATCTGTTTTCTCATTATTGGCGTAATTTTCCCTGCATATTCCTCTCATATTGGCCGAAAACATCCTCTATAATTTATAAGAAAAAATTTCATCATTTAGAATAGAGTATCAAGTTTTTCAAGAAGGATCATTAGAAGATCACGAGTAGGCTTGAAGTTTCTTGAGGTTTCTAAGAAAACAAGTAAGTGTTTATGTCCACTTATTTATTCTACTTTGTAAAATTATATGATTTTCCTAAATACATTGGCATATAAATTCTATGACATAAACTATTTGCTTAGATGAGAAAAATTTGATTGATGATTATGTGAAAATATTTGATTGATTTCTTATAATGCTAAAAATTGTGCGTTTGATGGGGAAATTATTCTATGTTCTTTTGAAAACATTTTATGAGTACATATTAAAACATATGTGAGCAATATGTGTTTTTGAGTATTTATATGTATGTGATTATTATATATACAGAAGTATGGTATATTTAGAGAAAAATATAATATAATTATATTGTGGACATGTGTATATTCCTACGGCTATTGAGATAAATATATTATATATATATATATATTTGTGATATTTAGTATATATAAATTCATGAGGTATGTATACAGTATATATATAAAAGAAAAAAAATATATTAAATATATTCTGTACAAGTAATATTATACTGTACGTACATATGTTTATGTTATTAAAAAAATAATTATTATTTTATATATAAGTACTGTGCGTATGGTTTGTATATATATAAAAAGCAAAATGTTAATATATATATATATATATATATATATATATATAGGGTCATGTTCAGGTGTGGCCGTGCCTTCCCGTGCGGCCGTGCGGCCGTGCGGTTNTGTTTGTAGTAGGAATGTGTAGTGTAGTGTAGTATTATTTCCACAATTCACATTTATTTTGTAGTGTAGTGTTTGTAGACATATTCCATTTTGTAGTGTAGTGTTTGTAGTAGGAATGTGCAGTGTAGTATTATTTTTTCTTCCTGATATTCCTTTCTCCCTGGCAGCTTGTGTTTATATATTTCTGGTGGCTGGCAAAAATCATTCTTCTAGGGTTTGACACAATACTTCTTACTACACCCGCCAAGTTTATCTCCACTGCTCCAATCACTCATTTGTTTACTAACCTTTTAACTACTGTAGAAGTAGTAATATTCTGAGATCTTCTAATAACCTAAAAATTCGTGGCTAAGGGAATTTGAACCAAAGACTTTTCACCATCTTTACAAGTTTTCTACCAACTCTGCTACTTCAACCATTTGTTACTCTTTGTGCTCCAATTGAATTTAACCTCCATCGGATTCGAACCAAGTTCCTTCCTTCATCAAGAATTCTTCCAAGTTGACTTTTGACTCTTTAGGTACATTAGCTTACGAAAATTTTGGGTTTCTAATTTTTCAAACTAAAATACATTTCTTGGCTCATCAAAATCTTATTACAAATATTCCTAACACATCACGAAAGTGGGACAATTTTAGGCTAATTCTGTTTATTGATATATGAAAGTAGCTGAATTGAATTCTTGTGTGCATTGCCCATAAATTCCTAGGTTAATTATTCTTTCCCTAATTCTGAGATTGTCAGAACATCAAGATTACAATTCCCCTAATCTGACCCATTCCTTTATCATTCAGTTAGTTCATTAGCCAATATATTTCTTTTAATTTCCTCCTTCAGTTATTAGTTGCTTGGATTCTAGTTAATTCACGTACTCTAGTGCCTAGTTCCTTTAATTCACACAATTACGTGTCATAGCCCCAATTCTTAGCGGAACGACATTATACACCCATATTTACACTCATCATTTATACTCATCAACTGGCCTTGCGTTGCTAGCTCATAGTCGTGTTCCTCAGTGTTATTGATCTTATGCTTTTGAGTCTGTGGTTTATTTGATTAATCGATTGCCCTCATTAGTCACTAAAAATGTTAGTCCCTACAGTCTTCTTTTCCATAAGCCTCCAGACTATTCTATGCTGCGTGTTTTTGGTTGTGAGTGCTTTCCGTGTCTCCGGCCTTATAATAAGCATAAGATGGATTTTCGTTCTGTGTCGTCTGTTTTTCTTGGTTATCCTTCCTCGTTTAGTGGGTACCATGTCTAGATCGTGTCTCTGGACGTGTTTATATTGCTCAGCATGTTCGTTTTAATGAGTCTGTTTTCCCGTTCCTTACCTCTGTGGGTTTCCTTAGGCCAGTGCCGTCTTGTTGCTCGATGCTACCTTGGGCTAGCGTCTCTTTGTCTGTTGTGTGTCCCATCACTATGTTTGTTTCTCTTCTTGTAGGAGGTTCTTCTCCAGTTGATGCAAGGGGTGTGGTTCCGGTAACTACTCCTTTCTTTGAGGTTCAGCCTACCGGCTTGCTTGCTACTAGGGGTGCTCGTGGGGCTCCGTCACGTCTATCACATGCTCGTCGTTGAGTGGTTCTTCCCCGCTCTCATCATATGGTTCTCCGTACCTCTACGGCTGCCCAGCGACAGTCTCATGCTGCCTTAGTAGCTTCCATTGATGATGATGTTCCCACCTATTACTCTCAGGCGGTTAAGTCGCTTGACTGGAGGGCTGCCATGGATATTGAGTTCAATGCCTTACTCTCAGTCCGGTTGTTAAGCCTACCACAGTTCGTCTGTTGTTGACTTTTGCTGTGTCTCGAGGGTGGACTATGCGCAAGTTAGATGTCCACAATGCCTTCCTTAATGGCAATGTCATGGAGGATATTTACATGCGTCAGCCCCCAGGTTATGTGCATCCTTCTCTTTCTACTCATGTGTGTAAGTTGGAGAAGTCTTTGTATGGCCATAAGCAGGCGCCACGTGCGTGATTTATGCGCTTGCATACTTATTTGAATTGCTCTCTATTGGGTTTTCACCGCCTCGAAATGACGTTTTGTTGTTCATTTATGCATCTGGGGCATTGCGTGCGTATGTGCTTGTTTATGTTGATGATATCTTGTTATTGGGTAATTGTTTTGTGTTTGTCGATGGTTTGTTGGCTAAGTTAGCCTCTGAGTTTAAGATTCGTGAACTTGGAAAGTCGCGGTTCTTTCTTAGTGTGGAGGTTATTAGCGTCAGTATATGCTTGAGGCCTTGAGCAAAGCGAGTATGGCATCGTGTAAGCCATTAGCTCTTCCCATGGTTGTATCTGTGTCTAGTCAATCTGATGTTAATTCCACTCTTGGTGATCCTTTGGCTTATAGACAATTGGTTGGTTCTTTAATGTATATGTTAGTTGTAAGTGTACAAATGATACACGCCTGTTGTTATTGGCTACATTATTTGTCAAAAATACACTTAGCTGATATCTAGGTTTTATTAGTTTTTGGACCGTCAGTCAGTATGTATGCCCAGTGCTAAAGAGGAAGCTGTGTCAGCGGATGCTGTCTCACACAGCAAGGAATTAGTCCACCAATTCAAATTGTGTGGCTAACAGAATTTTAAGGATTGTGGCTCTCTTTTATTCAAGGAGATTTTCAGATCTAAAATTGTGAAGGTTGTTAAAGGATGCTACACTATATAAAGGAAGGCACTTGAAGCTCTAATATTCACCTCTACACACTATACAACTTGAGAGCTTTCACACGAGAAGATTAAGAAGATCATTTGAAGATTTAATGGAGTTTTATCACTGTCTCTGATGTTGTCGTTGATGCTGAGTCAAGATGAAGAATTGAAGAGTTCTTGGCTTGCAGTTTTGTCAATTCAAAAGTAGATGTTGAAGGTTGTGTGTTGGTAGTGAACCTCTGTATGTTTGGGTTGTATTCCAACTTGTGTAAACCTTGGTGCATCTAGTGGATTGGGCAAAAGCTGAGTAGCCCCGCAGATGTAGGAGTGATAGCTCCGAACTGCGTGATCAATTCCTGTGTCCGGGTTCTATTTCCTTACTTGCGTTTTTATTTCTTTAGTTTATCTAATCTGGACTAAAATCTATAAAAACGTTAAATAATCCCTAAAGTATTGCATTCAAGATCCACGAAGTTATTTCAATTGGTATCAGAGCACGGGGACTTAATTTATTAGTCTACCGATCTNTGTAGAACAAGGTATCTAAGCATAACACCGGGAACAATAACAACAAATACTAGAGCATCAACAACATTACATTATTGTTTAAGTGTCCTAATAATATAAGAGTAATAAGTAAATATAGAACTTTGATTAAAAGTCATATAGAATTATGCCCAAATTCTAGTGTTTGTTGATTAAGGTACTTGAAATGCTCACAACTGAAGTTATAGCTAAAGTCGTACATGTGTCAACACAACCATAGGAAGCTAAACTACTTAGAACTGAATTGGTTAGGATCAGACTGTCTCGGCACAAAGGGAAACAACCAAACTAGTACAAATTACCAAGTCAACAAACAAAGGACCCCTTCATCTTTAAAAAAACAAAACAAACAAACAAAACAAAACAAAAAAACAAAACAAAAAACAAAAAACAAAAATAAAAACAACAACACACTTGGATTGACTAATAAAACCAATGCTATTGCTAAGAAATCTTATGATTTAACCTGACGCTAAATATTGTTACCGGAATATATTTCTGTATTAGTAAATAAGGACAATGTTCAGTACAAGAAGTGTATTGTATTACATAACCTCAAAGGTGAAGGTAGCATCAGTGAACAACAAAGAAAATATTAGACAATTGCTTCTAATGTGTTGAAAACTAAGTTCTTTTTTGGGAATATCAATGAACCTATTCCAATTGAATGATTTGTAATGTAATCACATATTTTGCCTTGCTATGTTAAGGACAAATGAAAGTAGCTTTTGTTTTATAATTATTAGCAATTTGCTTATGTTTGGAGATGTAAGAAATCCATTAGTTTGAATGTCAATGGCAAACTCTATGTAAACTAGTATTTCTTTTACACTAGCTTCAATGCAAATTGCTTTTGCACTACCTTGGTTTTGAATTTTAAGATTGCTTTGCTCCATGTTTTTATTTTAGTGTGCTTATTACCATTTAAGGTCTGCACATGAGAAGCCATGAACTTACAATTCATAAGTTATTCCCATTCCATTTCATATACATGAACTGACAATTTGTAATATACATTAACATTTCATACTCAAAAAATTTGCATAAATACATTATAATTCATGGGAGCATATAAACATTTATGCCCATTCCATGTTTTTTAAAACACATGAAATTTCCTAATGCTGTCAAGAAGAAAAAGATAATCAAAACAGTACAAATATAACCAAAACAACACATTGCCACATCTTGCTTTCCTTGGAACATTACCCGTCCTTATCACTTTTAGTCTCTCAATCTCTTCTCTTTGAGGCTCGAACCAACCCTTTTAGATGAAAGTGCAATCAGATGTTACTAGACCACAAGATCTTTAACTTGGGCTTTTAATTTAATTCTATAGGATTCAATTTGAAGCGTGGTAACCGATTATGTTCAATCGTTATACCCTGCACCACGGTGCACATAGCAATATACACCACGTACGTAAAACGACGTCGTTTCGGTGTTAGTGGACGCTGATGTGAATGACTCAGAGAATTCATTATCTATAATACACATAATCATTATCTATAATACACAGAACGTTTGTCTAGAATACACAGAATGTTAGACTAGAATACACAGAATATTGACACAAAATACACAGATGTTGGTGGACGCGGACGCGAATGACTCCAGGGAATTAATTATCTATAATACACATAATCATTATATAAAATACACAAAACGTTTGCCTATAATACACAGAATGTTTGCCTAGAATACACAGAATATTGACACAAAATACACAGAACTCATCCTCCTAACATTCGAATGCACAAACACATCACAACATGTGTTAATAACATGAATACACAGAATATTTACACAAAATACACATAACTCATCATCCAAAACATTCGAATGCACAAACACATCACAACATGTGTTATTAACATGAAATCACAACATGTGTTACTAACATGAATACACATAACGGTTGTCTAGAATACACAGAACGGTTGCCTAGAATACACAGAATGATTGTCTGGAATACACAGAATATTAACATAAATACAGAGACCGGCCGAAACGGGAAACGTGATTTCCAAAAAAAAATGGACGATTAGTTTACAATGCTCAAAACGACGTCGTTTAAGTACGTGGTGCATAGTATAATTTGCCGATTATGTTAGCATTATTTTTTCTGGCCAATAAGGAAGTGAAGAGGCAGTCCATTCTAATTGTGAACCAACCACCTCCTCACCCCCTTATCCATTCACCCTCAAATATTCTCCTCACACCCATTTCCTCCCAATCACACCTTTAATTTTCTTTTCTGATTTTATCACTTCTACTCATCTTGTAACGTGTTCAGCTAAAGAAGGCCATGGCAACTGCATCTGCATCGGCTACGTTTTCTCCGGCGAGTGCAGTTACCGGCACGGCCATCAGGTCTTCCCAGAGAAGGGCGACGAAAGTGAATTACATTAGTGGGTTGAACTCGTTTGGAGGGCTTAAGGCGCATAACAATGTATCCACTCTGGGCCTCCCTGTTTGCACTGACCACTCGTTTGCTAAGATTGTGAGCTCACTCAGAGACCCGTCACGGGGCAAAGGGAGAGGCGGCGGAGCTCTCTCTTCTACTTGCAGTGCCGTGGCGGAGATTTTCAGGATTGCGGCTATCATCCCCGGGCTTGTTCTGGTTGGGGTTGCCGTCGGCTTTGTTCTCCTTCGCCTCGAAGCTACTCTCGAGGAAGCTGAGTGAGAGAGATGATGCTTCAATTCACTGCTAATCAAGATTAGCTCGCTCTGATTCTCCATTCATTCCTTATATACATATCTATGCTTATTGTGACAGATTTGATTTCATTTGTTTTTGGTCACGTATTATATATATCATCAAAATAGTAAAGCCTGCTCATTTCTCCTTCTCATTACCTTAATTAGTACATCACACTGTTGTTGTTTGCTTCTATGTAAGGTTCAAATTCTGTTTGATTTTAACATGAAAATCTATGATGAAGTCAAAGAAGGGATTTTTCAAATTGAAAATCATGAATTGAAGTGTTAATGGTGAGTTTGAGAGTATTAGTATTATATTAGTCTTGGTTTTGGTTAGTTCAGCAAATTTGGTGGCTTGGAGTGCTGACTTTAGGTCAGTGGACTGGTCTGCTGGCACTTGAGTTAGCTTCACAAGACTTATTCATATTTGTTTTCATATTTTTACCCATGAAAAGAAAAATTCCCAAAGCTCCAAACAGGAAAAGTGGGATATTCATTAGGGCAAATTAAACATGCTTATAAGGCAGTTCATATATATATACATAATTAGGGCAAGCATGCCCCCTATAGAGCCATATATGATAATACCCATAACTTGTCATCATCGAACCTAATTAAAGCACCAAACTCCTATACCTGAACTTGTTTCAACCCACTAATGGCGTCTGGGTCATCCACCACTCTACTGTGAAGTTGTTCATAGTTGGGGAAACCCCCCCTGCCTGCTCGGTTTCTAGCAAAAACAAGGCAAACAGTGCCAACAAGTGCCAAAATAAGAGCAAGAATCCAACTGAACTGCAAATTCGCCAGCGCCACAGCCCTCACGCCCGCTTCATGGCTGCCACACACCACAGCGCTGTGATGTGCCGATGCATCACTATGCTGCCCCATACATCCCCGCGCCACGAACCGAGGAACCCACAGCATGAACCCCATGTTCACAAACCAACAACCTTGGAACACAACCGACACGGACAGCACAAGCGCCGCGGGGAAAACCGCTGGAAAGGTTGTCACAAACAGGGCAGCCATGAGAGAAATGCACACAATGATCTGTAACAGCCAGTGGTAATGGCCTTCTAGCCCAACGTGATCCGTGGAGTGATAATGAAGCAAGAAAAGCTCTTGGCTGAAAACAGAAGAGGCGAGTATACCAGAGATCCCGGTTAGAATCTCAGTA
>NXFB01000599.1:39692-53803 GCA_002525835.2 Ipomoea batatas | reverse complement strand
TATATATACTGCCAAAATACATTCTGGATAGGGACAACCCCAGCCACTGGTTAGACTATTGACTTGGTAATCACAAAGTTATAAGTTCGACTCCTAGCAAGAGCCGCCTATTAGTCTTCTTAATTTGAGCCGATTAGCTATTTTACCTCTGTGGTCCTTTACAAGCTAAGGTCACAAGGCGGGAATTACCCAATGCACACCATTGAGTAGCCAAGTACCAACTACGGGTTTCCTTCGTCACCCGAAACCATTTCAAACCAGCTAAGCTTCTCAAAGTGAGCTTTGTTCTTTAAGAGAGAGTTATATCAATCCCAAGAGTCATACATAAAGCTTGCATACTCACTTAGAAAATAATTTTTCCAATGGACAAGCCAAGCCTTCATCCAATCATCCTTTTTTTTTCTTTGAAACAACATCCAATCATCCATTAGAATCAACATTAACAAACTTTCAGAAAGTTAAAGAACAAATTCAATGCAGAACAGAAAAGCCCAGCCAGGTATCCAAGAGAGAAAATTTCATTTAGAAATACAATTGAAAACATTACAGAGGTCCTGTTTGGTAACATAGTTAGTTTATCAGCCAATTTTGGCTTATTTGATCACTATTAGATGTTTGACTTGGTTAAACCGTCAATATAAGTGTTGATTAATTAGTTTTTTGTAACAGCTTATTGCTCCAAAACGCTAAAATTCAAAAAGCTACTAAAAACATCTTTTTCGATAAGCTTTTTGAGAAAGTCATTTTACATGTAATCAGTTATTCACTAACAACTAATTTAGCAAAGATCTTTATACAATCAACTTATGATATCAACTGGTCAAACTCACTAACACAATCAGTTAATAGCTATTTACCAAACACACCAAAGACACATATTTCCTAATTCCTAATGTTACTATCCAGCAGCATGTTATCAAGGTTTTAACCTAAAAAATGTAATCTTTGCCAAAATCACACATTTCAACCAAAATCAATACTCTAAACAACAAGAATCTCAGACCCAGGCCCGATAACGACTTTCAGTACCGGAACACCACTAAAAAACATCAAGTTTGGAATATGAAACTATGAAATAAGTGGAAACACAGATTAGCGCAAATGAATAGTCAAATTAAAATGTTACCAGGATTAGGAAGCAGTATCAGAAATTTGGGAGTGGTAGATGAAGGCGAGTGTGAGAGGAGCGATCAGAATGATTCCAGGTGCTTGTTTATAGAAAGAGACAAAGATGCCTTTTGGATTCGGCCGAGTGCTGACAAGTGTACTTACGTTGGATGGCACTACGCATACCTACTTTGTTTGTTTGTTTGTTTTTTGGGAAAATATTATATTATATCTACTCCAATTTTCTACTTCCACACGGGGCCGGATTTTAGAGCGTGCAAGACGTGCAACCGCACAAGGCCCCAAAATTTTGGGGGCCCCTAGTTTAACCCTGGCCTAATAGTTAGTATATGTATCTGTGATTATATTGGTCTAAAATTAGATTTTTTGCATTTTTCTCTTTGCAATCTTTTTTCAATTCGCAGTTTATTTATAATTTAATAGGGCCTCACTTAATTACTAGCACAGGAATCCACAAACACAAAATTTTGATGAAAACACTTGTATTAAGACTCACAAAAAAAAAAAAAAAATTTATCGATGCCTGTCACATAACATAAATGGATAAAATTTGAGAGTCCTTGTATAAGTCTTTTTTTTTTTTCTATGAAAATTAAGAGATTGTTAACGAGTATTATTAACTCTATTAAAATATAGTAATTGTTTTATTGAAATATAGAGAGTGAATACCTCCTCTTAATTATTTAAGAGAGTCATAAAGGTTCATTCAATTGCATTTACTTTGCATTTCTCTCTGTTTTAAAAAGTTCATTTAGATGAGTTACAATTAAAGTAATTAGAGTAATTCAATGCTTTGGTCGTAAATAAAAATTTAAGAGGAGTGATGTAATTAAAATTATTAAATTGTTTTAATCTCACTATCGCAGCTCAAACCATTTTAATCTTACATTTCTTCCTGTTTTATCCTTCATTTTATATAATTTGAAAACCTACAAACATAATTATTTAGTCCCTTTGTGCTTTCTATCTACCGAGACTGACTGCAATACAGTCGTTATACGGTGGATCATGGTAAAAAAAAACATCGCCGTTTCATTAAGTAAAAGAAATGGCTGGGGTAAGTCTTAACGGAACTACATAAAAGATACTACAGTTCATCTCAAAAGATATCGCATCACATTTGTTTTTATATTATCAAATGAAACTGTAGTTATATCGAAATGAAACTGTAGTTGTGTTGAAAGAAAACTGCATTGTATATAAAATGAAACTGAATAACAGATTCACACTTTTAAGTGTATATTGTCCAATGAAACTGTAGTTGTATCAACATGATATTGTAGTTGTGTTGAAAGGAAAGTGCATTGTATTATAAAATAAACTATACTTGTGTTGAAAGGAAACTGAATAACAGTTTCACATATTTGAGTATATAATCTCGAATGAAACTGTAATTATATCGAAAATGAACTCTAGTTATGTTGAAAGGGAACTGCAGTGTATATAAACTGAAAGTTAACGGCGCAGAACAGAGGCCGTTTCAGTCGTTTATTTTCATTAATCAAAACGACGTCGTTTTGATGTATGATCCACAGTAAAATTTGCGATTGCAATAGGTGATTGAATTCGTTAATTTAATTTATAGAAATAATATGATGATGTAATATAATTACTTAGATATATAAATAACATTACATATTCCAATCTATCTATACTATTAATAGAAACAAAATCCTCCATTTTAACTCATCGCCCAAAACACTCATATACTATTAAATTTAGCGTAATATTGTAAAATATTGTAATACAATAATTTCAATTCGTACTAGAATTGTACATTAAAATATGGTAATACAATTCATAATACAATATATTCTTTCATACTTTCCAATTTGTAATACAATTCTAGATTAAAATCTATATCTATACTATATATAAAAGTAAAATCCTCCCATTTCATTTTTCTGCCCAAACTTTTGTAGTCAATTAATTAAATATTTTATTGGTCAAATAATTAATAAAGCTTATTTCGTAAGAAATGTAAAATGGAAATTAACTAATATTTATTAATTGGTAATATTATTTTTATATTCACGTATCAATATTATTAATAAAAAAATTAATAAAGTTTAATTGGTAACAAATTTTATTTACCAAATTTTGAGAATAATTAAGAGAAAAATACTACTTGAACTCCCAAGTTATACTCCCTACTTTTACTCCCTCACACTAAAGTTTGATGTTGACACTTCCATTGGGACCCACAAAATGGAGATAACATATCATATCTTGCCACGTCAGGGAGTAAAGATGGAGTAAAAATTGGAGTACATATATTAAAATTCTAATTAAGAACTCGAGGGCAATAAATATATCAAGCATTATGAGAAGAAGCAAGCAACCAAGTGGCTTTTCTACTCTTCATTGAGGCTCCATTATTACTTTCATTACTTTTCATGACTACAAATGAAGAATTTTTCTTTTGCATCAGAAGATATTGCCAAAATACATTTTGGATAAGGACAACCTGAAGGATTGTATTTCATGGTGAGGTGGATGTAGGTGGTAAAACGAGGAAAACTCCCCAAGTGTCGTGTCTCTCAAGGATGACAAATTGGAGCGAATTAGTGTTGGCATTTAGGATGTTAAGAGGTAAGAGTTGCAAGAACGTAACTAACTAGGAACAAGAGGATGATAAGACATAGGTTTGTACAAGGGTTTTGAAGTTTAAAATGGTTGGTTTGGAAAAAGGTAAAGTGGAGATTGGAGCTCGTGGCTAGCCTATGTGGTCTACTATCTAATGGTTTTGCAAGCAAATGATTTGGATTCAACTAGGGAGTTCATAGCACTTCACCAAGTGGCGTCACACTTGGACTCCCACATTCTCATTCGGTTGGGGCATTTTATCAAACACCTTGTCTACCACTCCTCTCGGACCTCTTCCTTTCGGACTAAGGGCGGAGATGTGGATGAGTTGGACTCGTGAGTGGCCGCTATCGCGCACACACTCACTTTCACGGGGTTTGCTACCTAATGTGGCCACACTTAGGCACAAAACATATCAAATATCAACCACACAAGTATTCACATCCAAGAACATAAAGCTCACATTTTTAAAGCAATATCTTCAACAATTCAACCACATAGCTAGTTTCGGGGCCACCAAACCCCTATCTAATCTAAGCTAACATTAAAATAAAGAAACAAGAAGAAACAATGGAAGTTTCAAAGAAAACAAACATGAAAGAAAAGTAGATATTGAAAAGAAGAGTTACCATCCATGGAGAATAGTTCCATTACATTTTTGTCTTGAAACTTCTATCCTTCTAGCTTGTCTTTTGAATCTAATCTAAGGAAAATGAAGTTTTCCCCCACGAGGGGAGAAAACCCTAAAGAACTTCAGATCTAAAACTATTTTCTAGCTGCTCTCCCTTTAACTTTCCGAAAAAGGGGTTTAAATAGGAAACCTGAAGCCAAAAATCCCGAAATGGCCCCTGTGGCCAGACCACGCCAGCACCACGCGTGGTTGAGGGCGTGGATAGCTACTGGAATTGATCCACGCCACCCACACGCGTGTTGGCTGCGTGGACGATTTCTGCTTGGCGACTGCTTTGCTTTTTGCTCTGTTTTGGCCTTGAATCCCTTTTCAATCTGCAGAAACAACTTCAAAACTTTTCCTAAAAATTGTGTTAGAGGTTTTTGATCACATCTGAGTTTAAAATGCACGAGATTGTTATAAATGGGTCGCAAAACTTCATATTCTATCCTACTTCTGACCCTTAAATTATACTATTCTTGGTGCTTATCACAACCCCAATCAAGTTGGTGAGTTGTTGACTTGGTAATCACAAAGTTACAAGTTTGATTCCTAGCTCTTGGCGCCTATTGACCTTCTTGATTTGAGCTGGTCAGCTATGGACAACCTAGGTTGGTTACCTCCTTTGTGGCTCCTTTGTGGTCCTTTGACGACTAAGGTCAAAAGGCAAAACTTACACGATGATGCACACCATCGGGCAGCCAGAGTAATGGCTATGGGTTTCTTTTGTCACCTAAAACCATTTCAAACCAGCTAAGCTGCTCAAAGTGTGCTTTGTTCGTTAAGAGAAGAGTTTTATCAATCCCAAGTGTTGGTTTTATCAACCACGGAAGGGTCGAACGGTAGGCCAACACTACCAAAAAATTGTTTAAGTTTGCAATGGAATTGAAGCAACGTTTCGACTGTTCTTGTATTATGAATTGCTTAACCTTTTTCAAGGTTCTATACATCTATTTATACATATTAGGAGGTGTTGGTCCTCCTTTGGTAACCCTAAACTACCATAAATGCTTGAGATTTCTTTCCTTATTACATTTGGTCTAGTTTCCTAAATTATTTTGTAGCACAACTTGGGAAAGTATCTAGCTTTCTTTCTCCATCTTCCACCTTGTCTTAGCCTACCAGGGATCGACTTTCTTTCACTTGGAATTTTTAGCTCGACGTTATTTATTGTATCTTCTGGGGTTTTCACTCAATTTCAATGAAACATCCTACTTTACACCGCCGACCAACCCTCGGTTGGTTGCTCTGCCCGCCTCCAAGTGGTACTCTTTTCATCGCTCTAGGTCGGCCGTCTCATTTTCCGTACTTTAGGTTTTTTTACTCCCTAATCCCTCACTTTCCCAAGTCACACAGAGCTTGACTCGGAAAAGTACTCATAGCTCGGTCCTTTAACCTTTCATTCCATTTGATTGTCCTTTCCCTTATTCTGCCCCGTCGCCTTCTTTGCTCGTCTCAGCTCCGAGTCTCAACACTCGCCCTTTTAATTCTCCTTGACTTATCTCCCCATGTCCCATCATTTGTCTAATCTATAGCCATAACTCCCTTGATTCTTATCTTTTATAGGGAAGGCAAACCTACCACCGTCACATCGCTATAATGACGTGCAAAATCTCAAGTACGATTCAGCGCAAGGGTTTCCATGTGGGTTTTTCTTCTATAAATATTGTTGAGTGCTATCTTCTTATGTACATTTTTGAACCTTCTTCGCAAAGATCATGAGGCCTAAGAAAGATGCCTCTTTTTCGACTGGAAGATGCTTATTTCGTCTCCTCGCTGAATGTGCACGCCAAGCGGAACTGGAGAGCAATAAGAGAGTGGCTCAAGGTGCTCTCCTGGTGGGAGATGATCCTTCAGGCCCCGTTGAGATCCCATCTGAGGAGGAGTGGATGGTCGTCCCTTATGAGCCGGTGTTGTAGGAGAAGCCACCTCCTTGCTTTGATCTCGATCTTGACGTCGTCATCTTCTGCTACACTCAAAACAAGGTTTCTGTCGAATTTTTTTTTTGTTGATAAATAATAATAAATATTTTTATATTCTAAATAAAATATTTACAGTGTTTAGTTATACAATTATACTCATTTTCTAGAAAATGAACTAAACACATATAGACAGTTTTCTACTGAGCAGCTAAACACGGGAAACGAAAATATCTTCTGAAAAATGACTCATTTTCTAGAAGTCATTTACCTACTTTTCAAATGGACTCATAAATCAAATGGGTTACAATTAAATAATTAGAGCAAGTCAATACTTTGGTTATAAATATAAACTAGCGTTTTACTCGTGCGTTGCACGGAAAATTTTTCATTATTATGAATTTAAATTTAAAGAATAGAAAAAACTAAAAAAAATGTTAAAATATACAATTTAATAATATAGTTTGACTTTTATATATTTGGTCAAGTATCTATTTTCATAACATACAAAATTTAAATTTAAATTTTGTATGGTTAATATAATCTCTAATTTTATAGAAAAATTCACATAATTAGGTTGATTTATTCCTAATTGTATTTATATATATTATAATTGAAAAAATATGAATAATAACTAAAATTATTATACTTAGAAATCAATAAAAAATGTAAATTTTAAATTTTGTATGAGTAAGTTTAAACTATAATCGGACGCATTTCCTTATATGATTGTATAATATATTATATATACACATAATATTTATTAATCTGTATATAGAAAAATTCTATAATATAATTTCATTAACTATAATTTATATTGATAGATATATAATTAAAAATTTACACTTAGAAATTAAAAAATTGCATTTAAATTTTGTATGATTAATATAGTGTATATGTATGTATTTAAAAAAATTTATAAATATTTATGAACACATATTTTTTTAATTTTATAATTTCATTTCCTTAATTATATTTCATATTTTATTAATTATAATTTAATGAAATTGCCAAAAATATTGCCACCGAAGAAATATTATTTCTCAATGAAGTTAATTATATTAATTATAATTACCAAATATTGTATGTTAAAGTAAACACCTAATTGTTTTAATATATGTTCTACTAAATGTATTTTTTTCATTTGGTATGAAAAATCATCAATATAATACTTGCAGGTACCAAAGTTCCTGCAAATATAAATATTGATATGTTAAATTATAGTTTGTTAACAATAATTTTTATTTTTGTTACTTAAAATCACCTCAAAATCTATGATTGCAGGAACCCGCATTGGCTCTGTTTTTCTAAGATCAAATACAATAAAGAAAGGACGTGTAAGAACATTATAAACTTCAAATTTCAAGTGAGTGTTGCTTACCATTACTTATTAAATAACTGTAATTATATGTTTGTTGTTCAATATCAACATTATTTTTAATTTTTAATTATTTCAAACTGAATAGTATATTAATTGAACTTTTCTATTATTAATTAATCAAAAATACAATTAAGCCTACTAAGTTAAACCAGATTAGTGGAGATAAGATTAAGAAGAAAAAAAATAACAAAAATTTCATTTTTCATATAAATAGTCAAAGCATTATATAGATGCTAATTACATGGCATGATGTTTTACATCAAACAAAAATATTCCTAACACAAACATAAATTCCTGACTCTGAAAATAACTTGTAGCCTCACTCCTACTTGTGTCTTGCATTTTAGTGCTTTTCAACAAAAAATATACACAGTATGCCATATAATATTTAAATCTTTCTTCATAACTTCCTTGTAGTTTCACTGCGTCTTGTCTACTACATGTAAATGATTTTCAAATTGAATACTTAACTCACATCATCATCATCCCAATCATCATCTTTAAGTTCCAAATTTGAAGTAAAATCTTTGTCCTAACCATCAAGAAGCCTTAGTTTTATATTTGCATATTTTAATAATATTTGCATTATTAAAATACCAACTTAACAGGACCATAATTAGTATTATATTTATAACATTTCTATTTGAAAGTAGGTTTACAGTATGATATTAATTTGCATTAATAGATCTGTTTATAGATTTATTTGCATTAATACTCTAATTTATAGGTTTAATTATGATTTATGCATTAATACTCTGATTTATACATTAATATTTATTTGCATTAATACTCCAATTTATAGGTTAAATTCTAGATTACAATAAACATGGTGTTATCGGGTGCTTTATCTGTTAAGGAAAAATCATGCACACCACTGTTAGATTGCTTTATCACGTACACTTGATCGGGTAGTGGGTGGTCGTATGTCCCGTTCGGTAGAACTCATACATTTTGTTGTAGAGTTTCGAACTGCCATCTTGATGTTTTCACATGATCTTGAATATGGAAGGTACTAATATTCTATATACTAAAATTAAGATGAATATTATCTCTCTCTCCTTGTGAGTGGTTTTCTCTCTCTCCTTGTGAGTGTTTCCTGTGAGTGTTTTGCGTACGGTTTTCTCAATGGAGAAAGGTGACACGAGTTCGTTGCATGAAGCTTATGAGGCTTTGGCTATTGTTGATGATGACGATGGAGTGATTGTTGAAGTTGACGATGCTTCGGAACCTAGTATCGATTATCAATTTGCTGCGGTCGGTAGAGTGGTCACTGATCGTCCGGTAAAGCTGGTTGTTTTTCGGGATGTCATGGCTACGGCATGGCGTCCGATGAAGGGAGTGCAGGTTCGTGAGTTGGGATCGAATAGATTCCTTTTTATTTTTTATTGTGAGAGAGACGTTTCTCGTGTGTTAAGTGATGGTCCGTGGACTTTCGATCAAAATCTGGTTCTGCTCCGGCGAATGGTGAACGGGGAGGATCCGATGAAGGTTCCCTTGGTTTAAGCTTCCTTTTGGATACAAGTCCATAATCTTCTGGTTGGATTTATGTCGGAGAAAGTGGCTCAGGTTGTGGGTAACCATGTTGGGGTGTTTCAACAGGCTGATAAGCGTAATTTTGATGCGGTGGAGCGGGAGTTTATGCGGGTGCGAACACTGATGGATGTTACTAAACCTCTGAGAGCAAGGATGAAGATGAAAAAGCCTGGGGGCGATTGGTTTTGGCTTGATTTACTGTATGAGCGGCTTCCCTCGTTTTGTTTTGAGTGTGGTGTTATTGGGCATTCTGACAAATTTTGTCCGGTTGCCGCTGACAAACCTCTGAATAGGGGTGATAAGCCGTTCGGGCCATGGATGAGAGCGGGCGGCCGGCGAGGAAGAGCGCCGCCGGTGAATAGGTGGTTGGTTCTGGAAGATCCGGTGAGTGATGTTTCGTCCATTGTAACGGCTGGTAATGATGAGGGGTTAGTGCATGGGAGAGTCATGAATGATCCGTTACAAGAGACGTTGGTGGCTCCGGGGGAGGTGGTGCGAGAGGGAGGGTCGAGTAGCGCTTTAAATGCTTTAAATGTTAGTGAAGGGGTTGTTTACGTGGATCAGAAGAGGAAGAGGACGGGTGATGCAGATAATGGGTCGGGTCAGTGGGTAAGCCCAATGGTTGTTGAAGAAACTAATCCATTAAACTCTGATGAGGTGGGCTCTGGTTACCAGGCCCACCGGGCCCAATGAGTTGGTTCAGTTGGAACTGTCGTGGGCTTGGAAACCCATTGACAGTTCAAGTTCTGTTGGGTTTTGTCATTAAAAAAAAACCTGACGTGTTATTTTTAACTGAAACTCTTTGCAATACTAATAGGATGGAATATGTTCGAATACGTCTACGATATGATAATTGTTTTACCGTTCCGGCAGTCGGTCGTAGCGGTGGTATAGCTCTCTTGTGGAATGGTGGCGTTGACGTGGAGGTCGTGGGTTACTCCAACCACTACATTGACACGGTGGTTACGCCCGGGGGGTCTGCTCCTAAATGGCGTTTTACGGGATATTACGGCCATCCAGAGATGGCTCGTCGGCGGAGTTCCTGGGAATTGCTACGGTATCTTTCTGCCCTTAGTAATTTGCCTTGGTTAATGATGGGTGACTGTAATGACATTATGAGGGCTGAGGAGAAGATTGGTCGGGTGCCTCACCCTGAGTGGCTTAGGAAGGGGTTTTGCGAGGCAGTTCGGAGTAGTGGGTTGAGTGATTTTACTTTTATGGGCTGTCAATTAACCTGGGAGAGAGGGAGAGGGTCTGCGAATTGGGTGCGTGAAAAGCTGGATCGAGTGCTAGTCTCCGGTACATGGCGTGATTTGTTTCCTGAGGCTAGGGCTTGGTCGGTTGAGGGGGCTGCAGCGACCATTTGCCAATTCATTTTGTTACTCACCACTTGGGTCGGAGATCGTATGTTCGTCGTCATAGATATGAAAACAGCTGGGGGAAACTTCCAGAGTGCAATGAACTTGTGGACAGGGTTTGGGGTCAGTTTTCTTCTCTACCGATTGGGGATAGGTTAGTTATGTGTGGTAAAGAAATTTGGAAGTGGGGCCGAGGGAGGAATAAGGGGGAGATGGAGGAGCTGAATCGCTGTAAGGTTCAGCTTGGGGAGTTGAGGCCGCGTACTGATGAGATTGGGGTGAGGGAGTTTAGCAGAGTTCAGCAGCGGTACCTAGCTCTTGTTCAAACGCAGAGTGATCACTGGAAACAGATAGCTAAAGAGCTATGGTATGGTGGAGGGGATAGCAATACTCGCTATTTCCATTCTTCAGTAAATGGCCGCCGGCGGAAAAATCGTATACATGTTTTGCTAAATTCCAGTGGTTTTCCGATTTCTGATGAAGCGGGTAAGGCGAATATTATGGTCGATTATTTCCAGAATCTGTTCCAAACGGAGGAGGGCAATGATCGACCGGTATTGGCTTGCGTTCGGAGTCGCATTACTGATTACCAGAACGAGGAGTTGGTGCGGCATGTCACGGCGGAGGAGGTGCGTGCGGCGATCTTTGCTATGCATCCAGACAAATCCCCGGGCCCTGATGGTTTGTCACCTGCATTCTTTCAGACCCATTGGGACGTGGTTGGTCCTGAGGTAGTTCTCTTGTGTCAATCTTTTATAAATACTGGTGTTCTACCTGATTGTCTAAATGCGACCCATATTGTCTTGATTCCAAAGAAAAAACACCCTGATGTTATGACTGATTTTCGCCCTATTTCGCTTTGTAATGTTGTGTATCGTGTTGTAGCAAAACTTTTAGCAAATAGGCTCCGGGGGGTCTTAAATTCTGTAATTTCCAGTTCTCAAAGTGCCTTTATTCCAGGGAGGTCTATTGTTGATAATGTCCTTATTGCTTTTGAGTCTGTACATGCTATGAATCGAATGAGAAAGGGGCATGGGGGTTTTGGGGCTTTGAAATTGGATATGAGTAAGGCGTACGATCGGGTGGAATGGGGTTTTTTTGGGGAGGATTATGGAAAAAAATGGGTTTTAGTGTGCGGTGGGTGGAGCTCATGAAGGCTTGTGTGGCCACAGTACGTTATAATGTTTTGTTTGAGGGGAAGGAGTGGGGGCCTATAACTTCTTTTAGGGGTTTAAGGCAGGGGGATCCTTTGTCACCTTGTCTTTTTATTATTGTGGCCGAAGGTCTGAGTGAGATGTTACGGGTGAGTGAGGATGGTGGTGAGTTGCATGGAATTAGTGTGGCTAGGGGGGCTCCCAAAATTTCCCATCTCTTTTTTGCAGATGACTGTTTGCTGTTCTTTAAGGCAAATAACCTTGAGGCTGGTTGTATAAAGGAAATTTTGAGGGAGTATGGTCAGGCTAGCGGGCAGCAAATAAATTTGGATAAATCAGCTATCACTTTTGGGGCAAACGTTGAGAGGGAGGATATGGAGGATGTTTGTGATATTTTAGGAATTCATGAACAGCGGGTTAGGGGCCGTTATCTTGGGCTTCCGGGGTATGTGGGGCGGCGTAAGAAGGATATTCTAGGATTTATTCGGGAAAAAGGTGAGAGGTCGGATTCTCCATTGGGGAAATAGATTTTTATCTAGGGGGGCGTGAGGTTTTGCTTAAAACTGTGCTGCAGAGTATCCCAAATTATGCAATGAATGTCTTTTTATTCCCCAAAGGTTTGTGTGATGAGATTGAGAAACTCATGAATTCGTTCTGGTGGGGTTGTGAGAATAGGAGGTCTGGTATTAGGTGGAGTACTTGGGATGACCTTTGTCGTCCTAAGGGTTTCGGGGGAATGGGTTTTCGTAAGGCGAGGGAGATGAATCTTGCTATGTTAGGTAAGCAGAGCTGGAAACTGGTTCATGAACCTGATGCCCTTGTGTCTCGGATTTTTAAAGCTCGTTATTTTCCCTGCTGTTCTTTTCTAGAGGCAAGTAGGGGATCCAACCCTTCTTTCGTGTGGTCCAGTATATATGCAACGCAAGGTTTGGTGCGGAAAGGGGTTAGATGGAGGATAGGGGATGGGGAGAGGGTTAGAGTGTGAGGGGATCCTTGGCTTCCTGATTGTGATAATCCTTTGGTGTGTACCCCAGAGCCAAATTATTTGAATAATCTTCTTGTTAAGTCTCTGTTTCTGAGTGGTACAACTTCTTGGGATGTGGATTTATTGAAAGATATATTTTGCCCACGCGATTGCTCTCTTATTTTGAGTATTCCTACTCTTTCCATGCCTGGCTAGGATTCTTTATTTTGGACAGGCGAGGAACATGGAGGGTATTCGGTTAGGAGTGCTTATCGTTTAGTGAGAGGGTTGTGTGTGGATGATGGGGGTTACGGTTGGACTGGAGTATGGCGTTTGTTGCTGCCACCAAAGTTGAAATGCTTTTTTTGGACTTTATGTACTATGAAGCTCCCTACTAAAGATGCTTTAATTATTAAACAGGTACAATGTGATTCGTTATGTCCTTTATGCGGCTCTGAGGCAGAAACTGCTATTCACCTATTTGCGAATTACAGATTTGCGCACGAGTGTTGGAGGATTATTGATAAGGATTGGGAGTTGGGGTTTCTGGATTCGATTCAGGGTTGGGTGGATGAGATGTGGGGGGTGTTGTCGAGGGAGATGTGCGAGAAGGTGGTGGTTGTTTGCTGGGCTATTTGGGAGAACCAGAACGATAAGGTTTGGAACAACACATATAAAGATCCTGCTTCCTTGCTTCGCTATGGTTTCTGTTTTGTGGAAAATTGGAGAGCGGTCTATGGTGCAAATATGTGTTTGGGGCGTCGTGTTACTTAACAGCCTGAGCACAGAATGTGGCATCCTCCCCCCCTCGGTTTGTGAAGATCAATGTTGACGTTGCTATGGATTTCGCGAATAGCAGAATGGGTTTTGGATGGGTGGTCCAGGATGATGCCGGGGTCATTCACGGAGTGGTTATGCGAACTGTTGAAGGCCTTTTTTCTGTTCGTGAGGCGGAAGCTATGGGAGCAAGGGAAGCTCTTAGTTGGATAAAGGGCAGGGGTTGGCAGCATGTGATTATTGAGACTGATGCACAGGTTGTTGCAAATGCGGTTCAGACCGGGGGCAATTCGACTCCCTTCGGTGGTTTAATTGATGAGATCTGTGAGCTTTTGCATCAGTTTGAGTCGGCTTCTCTTGTTTTTATTAGTCAAAAATTTAATATGCCAGCACATGTTATAGCTAAGCGATCACTGTCTATGGTCGGCGTTGAGTTTTGTGAGCTTTTTTATTCTATTCCCCGGTGTTTGGCCGGTCTTGTTTGTTTGAACTCTGTTTTGGCGTAATGAAGTTTCTTGTTTCAAAAAAAAAAAAGATGAATATTATATATATAAATAAATAAGTTAATAAATCTATATATAACACACACACACACATATATAACAAACATGCAAACATACAATTCAATAACATTTTAAGTT
>NXFB01000599.1:19847-34036 GCA_002525835.2 Ipomoea batatas | reverse complement strand
TTTATCCTTCATTCTCTATAATTTGAAAACCTATGAACATAATTACTCAGCCCCGTTGTGCTTTCTATCTACCGATTGACTAATTGCAATAGGTGATTGAATTTTTTAATTTAATTTATAGAAATAATAATATTATGATGTAATATTTTTTTTGAGTACTAAAAAAATGATGATGTAATATAATTACTTATATATATATAAATAACATTACATATTTCAATATAAATAAACGTTCATGTAAGTGTACATTTGTTACACATTAAAACACTTTATGTTGGCAAATTTATTTGTCAAATAAATTAGAATTAATATAGGTGAATTGTTTGGACCATCTCCTATCTAAGTTTACTCTTAGCAAAGTGAACATAGCTCATGGTTGGCAGTCTACGTACTCATGTGGTAAAGCGAAAAATATTAAGGGATTGACAGCAAAACATTAAGGAAATTGTTTTACTGTTTAGCTAGCAGCAGCTTATGGATTTTAATTTGGTGGTCGAAAGTGATCTGCTTGCATGCATGAGAAGTCAGGCTATTAATGAGGTTTAGTCTTGAGCAATTAATGGCTTCATTTGCTGTCTACGCATGAAAAGGAGTCAAAGCTATTAATAAGGCTTATATTTAATTATTATGGCTGTTGTGGGTTTTGGTTGAGATGGAATGAGTATAAAAAGGGATCAGATTTCCATATTGAGACATCGAATCATTTTGCCTTGGTGAAGAATATTACAAAGCTTATTTACTCTGATTAGCTTATTAATTCTACGACGTCAGTTTGACTTCCTTTGTGTGTTGGCGAGAAGGATTACGTGAAGTGGTTGTCCAGCTACATCAACGTTTGAAGTTCAATTCGGCATGCACGTACCAATCCTAAGTAGATTGTTGTGAAGGTTGTGATGTGTTGTAGTGACTTGTAGCCTTGTGTACAACCCCTTGTGTAACCTTGGTGAACATCTAGTGGATTGGGCAGACGTTGGTTGCCCCGCAGACGTAGGAGGCTTTGCTCCGAACTGCATGATCAATTCCTGTGTATTTGGTTTTATTTCTTTATCTCTTCAGTTATTTTATTTCCTCGAAATGAATTAACTAATTGGTAAGATAATTGCTTGTTTAAAACTAGGTAGACAATTAGGTTTGTTTCTTGCATTCAAGATTTGCGGCCCTTTTTCAACAGGTATCAGAGCACGGAGACTTAATTTATTAGTCTATTCGATCTGGTTTCTAAACCGTGTTTCTTGAACTTAAGAGTTCACCTGGTGTTTTTGTTTGTTTATCTCTATCTAGTGTGTTCGGTTTCATTGGGTGTTAAGTGTTTCAGTATGGATAGTCACAAGCCTCCTCCACAGTTAATAGGTGATAACTATGCCTACTGGAAAGCACGTACCTGGACGCACATAAAATCTCAAGGTGAACTTATTTGGAGATCCGTGCTAACTGGTTGGAAGCATCCTACCAAAGCTGGCGAAATTGCGGAAGATGCCCAAGTTCTCAAACCCGAAATAGAATGGGATGCAGCTGAAATGACCTTTGCTGGATATAATGATAAAGCCCTTGATATTATTTTTTCACTAATGCATGAAAGGCAGTTTACTTTGGTAACAGGTTGTGATTTAGCTAAAGCTACCTGAGAAATTCTAGAAACCAACTACGAGGGCACAAATTCAGTCAAACAGTCAAAACTACAACTTGTGCAGAGTGACTTTGGAGATCTACGCATGCGTGATGATGAGAACATTGTGAGCTTCAATGAACGACTTCAAGAAATCGCAAATCGTGCATCTATACTTGGTGAACCGTTCGCCCAACCAAAACTAATCAAAAAGGTACTACGATCGCTCCCACCACGATTCATGATGAAGGTAACTGCAATCCAAGAACATACAGATTGGGAAGATCAAACCTTAGCTCAGTTAATGGGTAATCTCAAAACTTATGAAATGGAAATTCTTACTGACCATTCAAAGAAGCAGAAAAGTGTGGCTTTTACAACTGGCGAATAGGACTCCACCTCCGATCCAGATGAATCAGGTGATGATCCCGTGGTGCTTTTGACTAAACAGTTTAATAAGTTTTTGAAATAGGTAAAACAGAAGAATTCTCGGAGTGAAAATTTTCAAAACAACAAAGGGTCAAGTTCAAATACATCAAAGAACTCGTCAAAACCAAGTGGGTCCAACCGCAAAACATCTACTTCAAGATCATTTCAAGCAAAAGAAAAACCAAATAGCAAGGGTATTCGATGTTACGAGTGCGAAGGATTTGGTCACGTTCAAGCCGAGTGCGCCACCTATCTAAGACGAAAAAAATCCATGTTAGTCTTGACCTGGAGTGACGATGAACCAGAACCTGAAGCCGATGAGTCCGAGCCAGAAGAGATCTCGAGTAACTTTGTAGCATTCACAGTCAGAACTGTTAGTGCTGAAGATGTGGTTGATTCGGAAGGTGGTGAATATAACTTAGCCGAAGACGTTGAGTTGCCTGTTGTGTCGTATGAAACTGAGTATAAGAAACTGTATCCTAAGTGGGAAACCCTACTTAAAGCCCATCGTTCCTTGTCTAGTGAAATAGGAAGATTAGACAATGCGCGTAAAGTATACAAGAATCAAGTAGCAGATATGATTTCAAAAAAAAAGTAGTAGATAGAGACTTATTTCTTAAAATTGCTGCTGATCGAGAAGAGAAGTTGAAACAAGAATTTAAGGAGCTAAAACAGGAATTGAGCACTCTCAAAAAGAAAATTCAAATGATGGATACTACCTCAATTCTTGACAAAATTCTTGACGCCGGAAGACAATCGTCTACGAAATTTGGACTCGGATTCACTGGTGGCAACAACAAAGACAAAACCATCTTTGTCAAAGCTTCTAGACCCGATCAGGAAGATATTCCTGAGTCATCAAGACACCGTCATGGTAAAGTATGGTATAATAGACATGTTCCTAAAGTTTATAAGCCCATTTGTCATTATTGCAGGTACATTTTCGTGTATGTTGATGATTACTCACCCGTTTTCATGGGTAATGTTTCTTAGGGAAAAATCATAAACTCTCGAAGCTTTCAAATCTCTAAGTCTTAAGCTACAAAAGTAAAAAAAACGAACCAATCATTTGAATCCGAAGTGACCACGGACGTGAGTTCGACAACAACCTGTTTGATACATTCTATAACAACTATGGTATTACGCATGAGTATTCTGCCCCAAAGACACCCCAATAAAATGGAGTAGTGGAACGGAAGAATCGCACCATTCAAGAAATGGGCAGAGTGAAGAATGCAGTTTTACGTAGGGTGATTCGTCAAAAGATATTTGTGTTAAAACGGAAAGTCAGTGACTCCCCGAGTGTCGGTCTCGAAGGAGGGACGTGGAGGTGTGTCAAGTGTTCGGGTGTTTACTTGATTGAGTCATGCAAGGGATTCGAGTGTGGTGAATGGTGGATTGTGAGTGAAAGGAGTTCATAAGGTTTGCTTTGAGTGCAAGAAAGTAGTAAAGTAAAAGGGTTTGAAAATATGTAAAAGGGGGTAGGGATTGGATAGTGTTCATGTATGTTGCATTGTGGTGTGACTAAGGTAATGGATAAACAATACAAGGATGTTGGCTATTCAAGAGTGTGTTGTCTTAGTCCTTTTTCCACTTTTGTGTACTAAGGCTTCTTTGACTTAGGAATTCCTTCAAGCATCCAAAGCTCTAAGAGGAATTTTATCAAACACTTAAGCTACGCACTATCCTACTATTCTTAAGAAGTCCATAGGAACTATGATTGTGTCAAAGCTTCAAATCCTAACTCTAACCAAAGACATGAAAGAGTCAAGAGCTCAATCTCTCATCTAGATTGGCCAAATCCAAACAAGATCTCATCAAAACAACAATCAATAGACAAGAATAGATAATCCAACAATCTAAGCATTTAGATCCAAAATAGAGATAAGATCATCAGACTAGCAACATGCAATCACACAATCCAAATCCCTAGATTAAACTAGCCACTCATGATATGAAATTTAAGACAAAAGCTAATTTAATCCAAGAACAAGATAACAAAATATAATAGAAATGAAATAGAGATCACCTAGAGTGAAGTAATCCTTCAATCCAAGCTTGTTGTCCTGCTACAATGGAGATTTATCTAAACTAAGAAATGAAAATCTAAGAAAATGGAGAAAATTCTCCAAAGGAAAAACTAGGGAAAGGGAAAACTAAATTTTTGGGAACCTCCTCTGAAAATCTATCAAAGGGGTTTAAATATTCTCCGAAAAGCAACCCTAGCAACATTTCCGCGCAATGTAGTCTCCACGCCAGCTCACACGCGTGCGAGTGTGCGTGGTGTTGGTCCCGATAGGGTGGGAAAAGTCTAGAGGGGGGGTGAATAGACTTTTCAACAAATTCAAAAATTATAACACTTTGGTAATTTCAACTCTAGGTAGCAAGCATAAAGCAAATAAACAACTTAGAGTTCGCAGCGAAATATCAGTACGTAAAGTGCTATAAAAAACTTGATCAGATATGAAGAGATATATTGCATGCAAAAGCAAACCCAGATGATAAATAAAGAATGAATAGTAAATGAGTTTGTATGAATAAGGAGGAATCCCTTACAAATAAATGTGAATAGTGAGTGAATAGTAAGGAATAATGTGTGAATAGTGTATGAATAGTAAACAAGCTCTAGGAAATTGAAATGATCAGAACATGCACTTTGACTATGAAGACTTGTAATAAAATATGCAATGTAATGCTATGCATGCACACGTATGCCTTGCAACACCCAGATGGATATATCAGTTAGTGGGTTAGTATGAGATATGCATGCAAGAATAAATATGGTGCAAGCAAAGTAAAGAGACAGAGAGATTTATAGTGGTTCGGAGATGGTGTAATTCTCCTACTCCACTTCTTCCTTCACTCCAAGGAAGATTTCCAATATCTTCAATCAACCAGATACAAATAGTGGATCAGTGCCCTTCTAGCATCTGCTACTCCGAATGCTCTTTGCCTACAGCAACACTCAAACCCGAACGTCTTGCACCCAGCTACGTTCACGAGCGTCTTGCACCCAGCTACGCTCCTCAACCAAGCGTTTTGCACCCAGCTACACTTAGTCTTCACGAGTGTTCTGCACAAAGCCGCACTCCTCCGAGTATCCCGCACAATGCTATACTCCCGAGCTTTTCTCCCGAGCGTTTCCCTACGCTCCCAAGCATCTCGCACAAAGCCACGCTCCTTCCGAGTGCCTCGCACTCAACTCCGGATTTCACAAGCCGCACCTGCTACTCTCCTTTCCTCTACTCACAGTAGATATGGTTTTACAAAGAAAATATTTTTCTTCTTCTCTCTCAGACTTGAATTTTTCTATTCAGCTCAATACTTGTACTCTTCAATTTTTCTTCTCTCTTTTTCAAAATATTAGCTCACTTTTAGCACACACTCAATTTTTCTTCTTTCAAATGATATCTCAGATACGTAAGCAGATGAGTGATTAAGAGAGGTGAGAGAGGTGCTTGTCTTCAAGTCTTGCATGGGTATTTATAGCTTGAAGAAGCTATCTACCCGTTGTAGATCTTCAAATCTTGATCGTCCATTTTGAATCTTGAAATTATTTGCCAACTTGTTCTGAAGCTCTCCATGGCCTTTGTCAGATGAATTTGAAAATTGGCCTATGTCATTACTCCTCTTGTAAGAAGCCCATTTGTCCAATTGCATCTTCAGATCTTGATTTGAATTTCCTTATCAAGATGGCCTCCAATTTTGACTTTTCAAGTGTGAACTCTTGACTTTGCAATTTCTTCTTCTGATTGTCAAGTTGATCTCTCCAAAATATTTTCCTCCGGTGACTCTTGCTTGAGCATAAATTATATCACCGAAAATTCACCGACACCTCCAAGTTGGTCTTCATCAGATTAATTCGAAATATGCCTCCAAAAATTAATTTTGGATTTCCGAATTATTATCCCAAAGTTATATTTAATTTTGGCTCCAATCTCAGTCCAAAAATTTACTTTTGGATAGAATTTATGTTACCAAAAATTAAATTTTCACTTAGGAATTTTATCTCCAAGATTTGAATTTTTCATTTCCATTTTCGCTAATTTTGCTCCCAGGGACGTCAACTTCCAGCAGCTATTCCAGTGTGCATTCTGGACATGCTATGTACTCTGACCATTGCTCCATATTAACTCGTTGGTTAATATTCTTCACTATTCACTTTGTCATCTGAAAGTTGTCCTCTTTCCCTTGTTGAGTCATCCTCATATTCTCCAAATAAAAATGTTGATCCTGGGTTTTGAACCAGAGACCTTTGGCTTGTGCTGTGCGCTCTTTGTCCAATCTTCCATATCATCTTTTGATGACTTTCACAGCATATAATTAATAAATAACAATATGCTGACTAAGTCTAATTCTCCTCAATTTCGTATGACTTTTGACTTAAGACTTGGACCTTTGGAGATTGTACACTAGACTCAAAATAAAATAAGGGGACTAATAAAAATTACAATTTGTATCATCAAAACTATTACATATTATTCCTAACACGTGGGAAGCTACTGGATTATTTCCACGCATGCTCACATGCATGTGGCCATCCTCTTGAGTCCTCCGGGGCTCCGATCTTGCCTGGTTCGTTCTTTAAGCTCCACTTTTGCTCCTATTGGCTCCCGGGGCTCCTGTTTCACCTCCTTTAGGCTAAAAGTAGCTTTTGGGTGTTGGTTAGTGAATTTAAATCATTTATGAGCATAATCCATCATGTAAGGATGCTATAAACGTGACAAAACACCCTAATATGCACTTGATTTAAGGGTATCTCGGAGGCTTATCACAAAGTCCTTCTAAATGCAAAAGCTCTACCTCAAAAGTTTTGTGCTGAAGCGCTTCACACCGCGTGCCACATTATCAATCGGGTGTACTTAAGATCAGGCACAAACCAAACTCCGTATGAAATATGGAACCGTAAGAAGCCAAATCTCAAGTATTTTCATATGTTTGGCTCACGGTGTTCCATTTTGAAGGATAGACATCCGACTGCAAAATTTGAACCAAAGAGTGACGAGGGAATCTTTCTAGGTTATTCCTCAAATTGTCGAGCATACCTAGTGTTCAACAAGGTAACCAAGTCCATTATGGAGTCAACAAACGTGGTGGTAAATGATCAACCAGACGACATCATTGAATTATCACCTCCTAGATATAGCTCAGAAACCGCCACAAACAGTTCAGAACTCCCTACTACTGGTCAAGAACCGCTCACACTAGTATCGAACACACCCCCAACTAATCATGATTCAAATCTTGAACCCGAATCAGAACAGGATGATATAGAAATACCAACACGAACTCAAAAGAATCATCTTGTTCAGAACATTATCGGAGATCTAAGTTCAGGAATTCGAACTCGAGGGAAGCCGAAATGTGATTATGTTGAATTAGCTGGATATGCTTGCTACACATCAAAAATAGAACCAAAAACAGTAAAGGAGGCTCTTACTGGCGAGCACTGGATCAAGGTTATGCAAGAAGAGTTAGGCCAATTCGGAAGAAATAAGGTATGGATTCTAGTCCCTGAACCTAAAAATGTCAATGTTGTAGGCACCAAATGGATCTTTCGCAACAAAACAGACTCAATTGGCAATATAGCTCAAAATAAAGCTCGACTCGTAGCCCAAGGTTACTCTCAAATTTAAGGAGTCGACTATGATGAGACCTTTGCCCCAGTTGCTCGCCTGGAATCGATTCGTCTTCTTTTATTAATTGCGTGTGCCTTGAGGATAAAATTGTTCCAAATGGATGTAAAGACGGCATTCCTAAATGGATATCTAACAGAAGATATCTACGTTGCTCAACCTAAAGGATTTGAAATCCTCAGCACCCGGATTATGTTTACAAGTTAGAAAAAGCTCTCTATGGTCTAAAACAAGCCCCGAGGGTGTGGTATGAAAGACTAACGCAATATCTCCTTAAACATGGCTACAATCGAGGGGGAGCTGACAAAACTCTTTTCATCAAAAGATTAGGTAAGAACTTAACTATAGCTCAAGTTTACGTTGACGACATTGTTTTTGGATCCACTCAGACAGGTGCAACCGATCAACTAATCAAAGTCATGCAACAAGAATTCGAAATCAGCATGATCGGAGAACTGACGTATTTCTTGGGATTACAAGTGAATCAAACAAATGAAGGTGTTTTATATCCCAAGAAAACTATGCAAAGAACCTACTCACGAAGTTCGGTCTAGAATATGCTAAAGACGCTAGAACACCTGTCTCTACCTCTACGAAATTGTTCAAAGACGAAAACGGAGTGTCTGTAGATCCTACCCTATACAGAAGTATGATAGGAAGTTTATTGTACTTGACCGCAAGCAGACCAGACATTATGCTGAGTGTGGGAATGTGTGCAAGATATCAAGCCAATCCTAAAGAAGCACACCTGAAAGCAGTGAAACGTATTATAAAATACGTTAAAGGTACGCTAAGTTACGATATTTGTTACTCAAATGATACTAACCTAAGTCTTGCAGGATCTAGTGATGCCGATTGGGCAGGAAATGTTGATGAACGAAAAAGTACATCTGGCGGATGTTTTTTTATCGGTAAAAACTTAGTCGCATGGCTAAGTAAAAAAGCAAAATTCAATTTCGCTAAGCACAGCTGAAGCAGAGTATATTGCGGCTGGAAGCTGTTGTACTCAGTTATTATGGATGCGTCAAATGCTGTCTGATTATGGCCTAGAGCAGAACACCATGACTCTCTTTTGCGACAACACCAGCGCTATTAATATTTCAAAAAATCCCGTTCAGCATTCCAGGACGAAACACATCGAAATTCGCCACCATTTTATACGCGAATTGGTCGAAGAAAAAGAAATAACACTTGATCATATTCCCACTGAAAAGAATCTTGCTGATTTATTCACCAAACTGTTGGACAAATCGAGATTTGAAATGCTACGGGCAGCACTTGGAGTCTGCAATCCAGCAAATTAATCAGACCTTATTTTCATAAAATCAGGTATTGTATCACAATTTAATTTTAATTCTTTGTTTTTCTAATTACATTACTTGATGTTTCAGATATAGGTTTGCAATCGACGAGGACTTCAATTTTTCGTAATCCTATGAACCTGTCGTGTGTCTTAGTGTTTTTCTTTGACCCCTCAAATTTTTTTCCCTCACCAGTTTTTGTTTTCTATCGAATTCCTACCTACACATTGAATATGTGTTTCATTAATCTTTTACCTCACTTTTTTCAATATTTTGCCTTTCGAATTTCCTCTTTATTCCCTTGCCTGATCATCCTTTGACTTCATTATTTAATTCTTTTGCTTTTAGAGTTTCAGTCCTATCATTATACCTCTACACTCAAAACCCTCTTTTTAATCCAAAGTTACCCACCACTGTTTCATCCTATCGGCGAAATCTTCTTAGCCTTGCTCCTGTTGTCTCAAAATCAAGAAGCTGCTACACAACAAATATTATGTCAAACCCTTTTAGCATCTCATCCACCACCGAAAGACGTGAGCTCTTCCGCCGAATTATCAATGTTGACTCTCCGCTTCTGCCTGCAGATGAAGATCGTGTTCTAGCCTCCATTATGGAAAATCCCGAGCTTCTAGAGAGTCTCACAGACAAAAAATCACGTCAGCTTCGTGCCCTTGCCCGAAACGTCACTGCTGAACCATGGCAAATACCGCTCGCGATCTCTAACAATGAACCAGTTCCGGCCGTCAGTCAATTTATGCCTTCTGCTCAGACATCTATGGTACGGTCTTTACCTATCTCTGTAGAGGGTACATCCTCTGTACCCACCGCTAGGAAACTAGATATGTTAATTATTTTGCCTGAGATGTTCCCTACTTCCTTGTCTTCTGAGTTGTTGTTTGCTCCTTCTACGCCTAAATCTGGTTTGTCTATTCCCATTCCCTCTGGAGACCCATATGATCCTGCCACTCACAACTTACCATCTTCTATGCATGTCAATGTGTCTCATTTACCTGGCTTAGTTACCCTATCTGATTTTGTGAACTTTGTGACCTCTAATCTTGTTATTCGTAATGTTGCTCAGTTTGCTAAGATGCATCTTGTACCCTCCTCTGGTCCTGATATTAGCATACCAGTATCTGTTCCTATGTCTTCTGTAAAGTCTAAGCATGCTCATGATCCCGTGTCTAGAACTCAGGAGTCTGTCCCTTCCATTCCTGTTCTTCTGGCACATTCTTCCCAAAAAGGGAAAGAAAAAATGTCTTTTGCAGGTACCTCTGAGAAAAGGAAGCTTGATTCACTTGATGATGTGGTGTTTATCTCTGAGACTAAACAACACAAAAAGGGGAGCTCGTCTTTTCCTCCTAGGATGACAAGGTCTCACACAGGGTCTCTACCAGTTGCTCCTACTGCCTCAGCTCCTTCTGAGATCAAACAGTCATATCAGCCAATATTACTGTCTCCTACTCTGCTCAGTACCTCTTCTACAGTTCCGAAGGAGCAAACTACACTACTTGCTCGCAAACAGCTTGCAGCTACAATTCAGACATCTCTCGCTCACCTTCGTTCTTCTGTAGCATCTCAGCAGGTCACGATTACCGGATTAGAGGTTATTCTAGAAGATCAGACTCAAGAGATTGCTAGGCTAGAGAACATTCGTGCTCGAATCATTTCTGCATGTAGAGCTCGTGGTCCTACCTCTTCATCTGGTGAAGATGATGATGTTTTTCTCCTGATTATTCACCACGTTCGGGCACCCCGTTAACAAGTTAGTCCATTCCACGATGATGTTCACAACTTTCTTTTGTCACTTATTTGGCAAAAAAGGGGGAGAATAACCTGAGGGGGAGAATAAACTAAGGGGGAGCCTTTTGGATCTTGATGGAGTTTGGTTTGAAATACATTCTGTCATGTTGATGAATTGATGATTTTTTTGTTTTGAATTATGAGTTGATTAATTACAATTGGTTTGAATGGTTTGATGAATTACAGGTTGATGAATTTCAAATTATGGTGATGTTTGGATGCTTGTGAGTTTAAGTTAAATGACCTCTTTGTTTGCTTGTTTTTGTGGATGGTTTGTAGGTATGGATGGAACACGGTCCAAACTCTTCTGGTAATTGTTAATTGATTCTAATTAATAGGTTTTTTAAGCATATATGCTAAGGGCAATCTTTTAAATAAAACTTTTTTTAATAAAAGTATTGATCTTGATTTTGCCCAAAGTATATTTTTTTTTGATAATAATCTCTCGAGACTAATTCATTGAATCATAAGCGGAAACGTTTACAAGAAAGATTAATGGAATGGACAAACATTAAAACTCTTTATGTTGGCAAATTTATTTGTCAAATAAATTAGAATTAATATAGGTGAATTGTTTGGACCATCTCCTATCTAAGTTTACTCTCAAAAAAGTGAACGCAGCTCATGGTTGGCAGTCTACGTACTCATGTGGTAAAGCCAAAAATATTAAGGGATTGACAACAAAACATTAAGGAAATTGTTTTACTGTTTAGCTAGCAGCTTTTGGATTTTAATTTGGTGGTCGAAAGTGATCTGCTTGCATGCATGAGAAGTCAGGCTATTAATGAGGTTTAGTTTTGAGCAATTAATGGCTTCATTTGCTGTCTACGCATGAAAAGGAGTCAAAGCTATTAATAAGGCTTATATTTAATTATTATGGTTGTTTTGGGTTTTGAATGTGTGGACAACAAGTATTAAGGGACATTTGGTTGAGATGGAATGAGTATAAAAAGGGATCAGATTTCCATATTGAGACATCGAATAATTTTGCCTTGGTGAAGAATATTACAAAGCTTATTTACTCTGATTAGCTTATTAATTCTACGAAGTCTGACTTCCTTTTGTGTGTTGGCGAGAAGGATTACGTGAAGTGGTTGTCCAGCTACATCAACGTTTGAAGTTCAATTCGGCATGCACGTACCAATCCTAAGTAGATTGTTGTGAAGGTTGTGATGTGTTGTAGTGGCTTGTAGCCTTGTGTACAACCCCTTGTGTAACCTTGGTGAACATCTAGCGGATTGGGCAGACGTGGTTTGCCCCACAGACGTAGTAGGCTTTGCTCCAAACTACGTGATCAATTCCTGTGTACTTGGTTTTTATTTATTTCTCTCTTCAGTTATTTTATTTCCTCGAAATGAATTAATTAATTGGTAAGATAATTGCTTGTTTAAAACTAAGTAGACAATTAGGTTTGTTTCGTGCATTCAAGATTCATGGGCCTTTTTCAGTTCAATTATGCAAAACATGTTTAATTTTATTTTAAGTAATTTGACATATATTGCCATTCTTTTATAATTTCAAACTCATTCCAAATGTTGGTGTACACCAAAACTAATTTTAATGTCACTTCGCATGTGGTATCAACATTTATTCTTTGTTGGATGAACATTACTTTTCAATCATAGGGTCTACATGTAACAGGGCAATATTACTCAAAAAAAAAAAAAAATCTACATTGTCTTCCTCACTAATACTTTTACAAAATTGATTAATCCAAGCTTAGAGTCCTTTTGTAATATAGAACTAGTCATTACTGGAGAACTCTATTATCGATTTATAATAGGTTTTGTCTTAAAAGAAATTAAGCCTAAAGTATGCCCAGCCCTCTAGTAATTAAAAGTGATTAAGATATGAGTTAATACCCAATATAGTCATCGACTATAGTGGTTTTACTCAATTTAGTCCTAAGTGACTTTTTTTGCGTAATTGAGTCCTCGACTATGCTGGTTTTACTCAATTTAGTCATCTGTTAACAATTTCGTTTGTTAGCCCTTAGAATAAGGGTTAACATGGTAATTTCTCATATCTCATCCCTTTTGGTCAAATTCCTTCTTCCCCCCTTCTTAATATCCACACAAGATTAAAATGTATCTAGTTCACAACATGTCAAAGTGATATATTCAAATCAGCTAGCACGTGAGTGAGTCATTGATCAAGGAAGAAAAGAAGAGAGTACTTGGAAAACACCTGCACTTTTGATACGCTTACGAAGGAAAATCCTTGGTTGTAGGGATTATTTGACAACGGATGTCCTGAACTAGTGCATGCAGAGAGATACACCAAAATTTATATTTGGGACATCATTTTGGGGCTTGTTAATGGCGTGGATGATACCAACTTAATAAATATTCAAGTGAAATTTTTCAAATAGTTTGGTATTATATCACAAACATAAAATAGTAGTGTATGATTAGTTTGTATTATATTAATCATCAACAAACAGAATGCAACTGAACAAGTAGCGTATGATATATTCCATAATTAATAATTATAGGTTAACTTATAAACTTAGCTTACAAGAGCTTCACATAAAGCAAAGTTGGAGAATCTAGTAGATCAAGAAATCACTGCACCATACATACCGTTGAGACAATAATTGTCGTTGGAGACAACTGAAATGGGGATGTTGTCATAACCTTTATAATCTCTACAAGGGCATAATAATTGTTTAATGGCTCTCCCATTCCCTATTAAGAAGTTAAAGATAACATATTAACAAATCAGAAAATATTTCAGCCATTATCTATAGTATCGAGAATTTGTGCAATTCAAGGCCCCAAAGAAAAAGCAAGGTAATACCATGAAAACAACATTGCGTATGAGTGACGAACTAGAAGCATGCACCAAGTGCTGATCAACTATCTCCCTTATGAGAGATTATTTTTTAATCCAATGCTTCCTGTTGCACAAAATCTCCAGCCCATTTTGCATCCAACCTTATATCACAAAGAGGCTTAGGTTAGACACAGCTTTTTGGAGCTAACATTATATTAGTTAATACATTAACACACATACACGGTGATGAACATGAACTACGTAACGTCTAAAAAACAATCAATTCAAATATGGTTTCTTTGTGTATTGTATTTTGGTGTACATTTGCTTAAGCACGGAAGGGAGGGGAATTCTCGTTTGCTTATGCATGGAAGGGAGGGGAATTGGAGAAATTAGTGTCGATGAAGAAGAGGGAGGAAAAATAAAGAAGAACGAATCTGACCAAAAGGGATGAGAGATGAGAAATGAGAAATGAGAAATTACCATGTTAACCCTTATTCTAACAGCTAACAAACGGAATTGTTAACGGAAGACTAAATTGAGTAAAACCAACATAGTCGAGGACTCAATTAAGCAAAAAAAGTCACTTAGGACAAATTAAAATTGAGTAAAACCACTATAGCCGAGGACTATATTGGG
>NXFB01000599.1:2234-16650 GCA_002525835.2 Ipomoea batatas | reverse complement strand
GAGCCATCTGCTTTATGTTTTATTTTGTAGACCCATCTGCATCCAATTGGAGATTTTCCTTTAGGTAGGTCTGTCAAGGTCCAGGTGTTATTTTAAACCAATGCATCTATCTCAGATTGCATGGCTTGCCTCCATGCCTCACTCTGAACTGCTTCATTATAGGACTGTGGTTCATGTGTGGAGGTAATGGATAAAACATAAGACCTATGACAAGGAGTTAAGCTGTCATATGAAATGAACCTGTGTATAGGGTGAGGAGAAGTTCTCACACTAGCTTTGTCTCCCATTATGGACTGGCAATAATAGTCTTGCAATCTAGGAGGTACAGTCCTTATTCTTGCTGATCTTCTAGGTTGTGACAGCTCATTTTGAATATGTGGTGAACTAGTATGACTAACTGCATCAGTGGGGGGTTTAGTGTTCAGTTCTTCATTGACTTCAATATGATCATTGTTCTCATCATTGAGAACTCTGCTGCTCATATTATCTGTCATGGTTCCAGGAGTAGGCATGCTCACAGGCTCTAGGGAGGCCTCTGCCTCAATGGATGTGGGCACCAATGGCAGTGATGGAGTGATTGTCTCAGCCACATTAGAGTCTGTTATGATCCCTGAACTTTGATCCTAAAAAGGATAAACATGTTCCTGAAATTTTACATCTCTGGAAACAAAAACAACTCTGTCAGTAATGTCATACAAGATATAACCTTTCATATTTGCTGGGAACCCCAAAAAAATACATTTCCTTGCCATTGGTTGCATTTTGTTTCTACCTTGTGAAATAGTTGCACCAAAACACAAACAACCAAAAGATCTAAGTTGATCATAGTCCACATCTTTCCCAGTTAATAGCTCATAAGGAGTATATCCACCATTCACATCAGTGGGGAGCCTGTTTATGAGGTAAGAAGCATGTAATACATAGTGACCCCAAAACTTTGTAGACAGTCCAGATTGAAATCTCAAGGCCCTAGCAACATTCAAGATATGCTGATGTTTCCTTTCTGCCACCCCATTCTGCTGGGGTGTATACACACAAGACCTTTGGTGAATAATCCCTTTCTCATTAAAAAAAAAAGTAGTCATAAAAAATTCAATGTCATTGTATGTTCTTACTGTTTTGATCTTAGCTGAAAACTGAGTGCACACATAGTTGTAGAAGGTTTGAAATATGGACTTAACTTCTGATTTGTTTCTCATTAGATGCAACCAAGTAAATCTACTGCAATCATCAAATTGTTAAGAAGTAATGCTCCCCTTTAAGACATGCCACAGCAAAGGGGCCCCAAACATCCATTTGAATCAAATCAAAACATTTTTCAGATCTAGAATTGCTAGTGGGAAATGTGGACCTCTTATGTTTAGCAAAATGACATGCATCACATACAAAATCAGACTATTTATGAGAAAATGCAGACTTTATTCCATTCAAAGAGGCTATATTATTTACAGGGCAGTGCCATAGTGTAACACCCCACTTTTTCCACTTAAGAAAATACGGGTAAATTTTTTTTTCTTTTAATTAACTTTTACAATAGCGGAAGCTTCAACAACAAAAGGAAAAAGGGCGTGTTATGCCACGTTTAAGTATCTCATACTCAAACGCACAAGGCTAAAACTACTTAACTAAAACCACCAAAACTACTATTTGTACAAGGTGAATTCTAATGGATTAATTACAACCTTTATAAAAAAAAATCTAACGTGAATCACTCTCATTCCAATGCTCCAAATTGTCATGCAATCATCACCTGCAATAATAACTAAGGGGGAAAACAAAGTCAGCACGACGGCTGGTAAGACTTACTCCACCCCGTAAATCATTTTTTCACATAGCACATAGCACTTTGGAGCACATATTTTCATATTAACCCCATAGAATATTTTATACTCAACCACATAATCATTTTTAGTCCATTAGAATGTACTCATTCTCAAATCAATCAATTTATCGTGGATTCTAATTTCATATAACATTTCATAATAAATAATAATCAAATAATCATTTAATTCCTCATAAAATACTGTACATTCACAACTTATCATTTTCATAAATAATAGGATTCAAATACCAATTCACTCACATAAATAATTATTTAACTCCACATAATATTCCATAATATTCACATCTTTTCCACTTTCATAAATAATAGGATTTAATCCTTTATTTACCATAATATACTTCTCAAAAGTCATATTCTCAAATTTCTTAAAAACTTAACTTTGTGTCATACTTGCACACTATAAAATACATATGGAAGCATATCAATCACAAATAAATGGGACAGAGTCCTTTATTCTTAGGCCCTAGTGAACGATGCTTTCCACACATCCGAACACTCCACATATTTCCCATTTCTAATGGAAACAGGACTCTAACCTTAAGTGTGCACACCCCCGAGTGAGGATTCCAAGCCTCACCGGGAAGTTACTAGCCCTAGTATTCGGGGATTTTTCCTACCGAATACTCCTCAAAACAGGGTACAAAGACCCTAGTGGTAGGCATAACCTAACCACTCCTCAACTCAACAGGACAATGAATGCCCTAGTATCCGGGGATTGTTCCTACCGAATACTCCTCAAAACAGGGTATGAACCCTAGTGGTAGGATTATCCTAACCACTCCTCAATAGGGCATATCCCTAGTATTCAGCATACAACTGAATACTCCACAATTTCCAAGTCACATATCTTCCATCAGTTTTCAAAACATTATATGTAATAAAATATAGCCCTTAGGCTCTCAAAATCATTTGTTTCATTACTTTGCATATTAGCACCACATATCAATTATCAAAATCTTAATAAATATAATACTTCATTAATCATCATAATTTCACCATAATCATGAGTACAAATAAATTTGTACTCCCATACTACAATTTCCACAAATCATGTAAATTCATAATAATCATTATAATATCATGAATCATTCAATAATTATATAATTATTCAATAATAATAATACTAAACCTATTTCAATAAATTTACATGCAATACCACATAAGCACGTATCAAATAATTTAATGACTACATGAGTCAAATAATTTTCATAAGTCATGTACTCATAATTTCATCAACTACCAATTTTTTCAATAATTATAATAAATCTATAGAGATTTAGGTATATAATACCACGCAAGCACATATTAAATAATTTTGTTTCGGGGTAAATAAATTTTTGAGTAGACATAAGTCTTACCTATGAGCCAATAGTCCATCATCTACAAATATATGCTCAAAACTGAATTTGAACTTGTAATCTTCTAAGCAATAGCACACACTCAAACCATTGAGCTACAAGCACCTTTGATAAAACAAATTGTAAATTAATCAAATCATTATCTACACTATTAATACCATTATTTTATTATTATTATTATTATTATTAACCATATTATTGTCGAATCATGACTGTCGATCGATTATCATAATCAATTCCTCATTATCATAATCAATTCCTCATTATCATAATCAATTCAACAACATCCAGCAACACATTTTGCCATTTTCATCAACTTATCATCTTATCACTATTATTATTAATTAATTAATTAATTAAATTATACCTAGTACTGCCGAACCAAAATAAAGCTCACCACTCATCACCATCGTCGTCCATTCCATTCGCCGTCGACAGCCACCACCTTCACCATCAACGACGGCCGATCATCACCAACAACTCACGCCGCCGGCAGCCACCACCATCTGCGCCAACGCCGACCACCATGCCACCACCGTCAACAATCGTCATCATCAACTGAATATTTCATCGTCACCGTCACCAACGTTAACAGCAGCAACAATGGAGATTACTTCGGCGTCAACTTCACCAAGCCATGCCGCCGCCGCCGCCATTACCGCCGGAAAGGAAGGAGAAGGGCGCTGCTTCGCCGGTCCCGGACCTCCGCCGCCGCTGCCTTAGCTGCCGTCCATCATCGGCAACACATCTCCAGGCCACCATCGATGAAATGAAGAACAGAGGAGGCCGGGACTGCTGGTTACTTCTGACGCTCACCGGAAGAACGCCGGCTTGCTGCGTCGTCCATCGTCATCCATCAGACTGCTCCTCTCTCTTTTTCTTTCTTTCACCCTTTCTCTTCTCTCTCTGGCGCTCACGTTCACGTGAAGAATAAAACTTATGGAAGATGAAGAATGGTGCAGGTAAGGTTCGTCCCTCTTAATTACTTACTATAATTATTAAATATTATTATTAAAATATATTTGTTAATAACAGCCAATTTCCCAAATTTTTGGCCTTCCTCTTTTAATTTCCCCCTGATTAAAAGGATTACTTTAACTAAATTCCTAATTACATTGCTCAAGAAATAAAATATACACACATGCTAGTTAACATTATATACATATACACAAGGGGTGAGCAATAAAATATACACACATGCTAGTTAAGCAATAAAATATACACACATGCTAGTTAAGCAATAAAATATACACACATGCTAGTTAACATTATATACATATACACAACACAGTAGCACAATAACATTTATATGTATATATACACGGCCATCAATACATAATATGAGCATACTATATATATATTTCAACATTTTCTGGTAGCAATGATATGCTTTCAAAGCAAATAAGATAATACCTAGATTCGAACCAAAGAAGTCTCACATAAATCTTAAGGTTTTATCCATCAAGCCAAATTAATACTTGTAGATTCTTTTTGAAATAAATATATATATCCATATACGTTTGAAAATATATTTTGTCATACTTAATATTTTTCAAAAATTCTTTTTGTCAACATAAAACATAAATATTTCAAAAATAATAATAATATTTTTTAAAAAAAATACTTACAAAATTTCGGGGTGTTACACATAGTCTGTTATGCCACAATTTTGTCATCAAACTATTACATTGAACACTAACAGTCTCATTAACACTTTGGTTTCTCATCTTGACAACAGGAGGTTAACTAATCAGGTATAGACCATTCATTTCCTTAGCAAAACCATCCATGTTCCCAAGGGGTCCCTGAACAGTACAAGAATCAGCTTCCAAAACAAGTTTACAACCTGTTTGTTTGGTCAATTTGCTGGCAGACACAATATTGAAAGCAAAGCTTAGAATATACAACACATTCTGAAGTAGTATGTTCCTATCAAGCCTAATTTGTCCCACACATGTAACATTAACTGCTTCTTCATTAGGTAGCTTCACAGATATTCCTTGAATCTTATGATATGTTTCAAAATATTCTAGGGAACATGTAATATGGTCAGTAGCTCTTGAATCCAATATCCATATTCTACTCAAGTTTAAAACAGCATTAATATGGAACTTAGAAATAGGGTTACCTTCACTGTGAGCTTCCTCAGATTCCTTGAAGTCTGATTTGATCCCAGAATTGGCAACTATCATGACATCACTGCTTGAGACTTGATTTCCCTTGTTTTGATTTTGAAAAATAGACACTAACTTTTGAAATTGATCAGCAGACAAACCAATGTCACCAACTTGGCTCACAGAGGCATTTGAGGCTTGATGTATGTCCTAAGACTGTTTGTTTTTGGATTTGTAGCCTGCAACCCACCCTGGGGGTAACCATGCTTCTTATAGCATTTCTCAATAGTGTGACCAAGCATGCCACAATAAATGCATTTAGGCACATTCTTTCCTCCAATGTTGATGAATTTATTTCTATTATTAAGGGCTAAAACTGCCACAACAGATTGCTCCTCTCCAAACTGACTTTGACAGTTTTGAACAGCATTTGATTGAGTGAATTCAGTACTTCTTTGATTGATTGCTCCCTTGATTTTTCTTTCAACCTTTAAGGTCATATTTAGGACCTTCTCCATGTCAGGGATAGGATCCATCACCAGAATTCCAAACTTAACAGCTTCATATTCTTCATTTAAGCCTTCTAGGAAACAAATTATATGGTTTTCTTCTCTCTCTTTTTGCATCCTTTTCATAAGACTACAGGAGCATCTAGATGTACACTCACATAGCAGTAAAGGTCTCAACACATTCAATTGTTGCCATAGAGCATTGCTCTTAGTGAAATATTCATTAACAGTCATATGTCCTTGAATGTTTTTAAAAATATCATTTTGAATTTCAGAAATTCTGTGTGGATCGGACTGCGAGTACCTCTTTTGGAGAGCATTCCAAATGTCTGAAGCTCTATCGAAGTACATCACGCTATCCGCAATGCTAGGGTTGAGAGATCTCAAAATCCACGAGCTAACAATCCGATTGCACATTCTCCATGATGCAAGCTTAGGATCGTTCTCGTTTGGACTCGGAATGCTTCCACTGACGAAGCCAAACTTATTTTTTACCTCCAATGCGATCCTCATTGATCTGCTATATGAGGAATAGTTGAGCTCAGAGAGAGGAGGTGAAACCAGACTCAAGTTGGGGTTCTCTGTGATGTGTAGGTAGAAAGGATCGTCAAATTCGTCATTGCGTTGATTCATCGTTGTTTGACTCGATGAAGTTCCTGCATTCTCAGCTTGATTTCCATGGTTGTCTGTTTCCATTACTACTGCCGCCGCATAGATCTGGTAGCGCTCTGATACCATGATAGACAAGCTCACATTAAGCTAACTGAATTAAGCAGAGATGAACTAAGAGGGAAAACTTGGATTGAGTTCATAATAGTGACACTACTTCAGAAATCACATACAACGTCGGCTAATTAACGTCGGCTAAATAATTAGCCGACGTTAAATGTTATTTAATTAATTAAAAATAAATAAAAACTCTTTATCGTCAGTTATTAAATAATAACTGACGTTAAAGGCTGGACCTAAAACTACTACGCGATACGACGTCGACTAGGTATTTAGCCGACGTCGTTTGGCATACTCACACCGTCGGACCCTTGATACGACGTCGGCTAGGAGATTAGCCGACGTCGTATCACAAATGCAATCAGCCCACGGCGCAATACGACGTCGGCTAGGACTTTAGCCGACGTCGTATCGCGCCGTATTATATATTATGTACCTACAACGTCAGTTACTATAAATAACCGACGTTGTAGGGTTTTTAATAAAGCCGGATAGCACCAAAAGTCATACCATATTACGCCAAAATTTCAAACTACCATTGCCGTCGCTCACGTCCACTGCCGTCGCCCAACTCCACCGCCGTCGCCCAACTCCACCGCCGTCGCCCACCTCCACTACCGTCGCACACCTCCACCGCCGTCGACAACCCATCGCCGCAAAGCACCCCCGCCGCTGCAAATCGCTCTGTCGCGAAGCACCCCCGCTGCTCCGTCGCTACAAGCCGCACCGGCGGGAGCTCCTCCGTCGCTCCAAGCCGCACCGCCGAAGCTCCGCCGCATTGATCTGCCGTCACAACAGGTATGTTTTAAATTTTTAGTTATTTTTAATTTTTGAATTATTATAGTTGAAAATAATTATATATATAAGAATATATTGATGAATGACTACATCATTAACCATTATCCACAACTTCTTTAATTTAGGATTTATTAGCGTTTATTTTTTAATTTCACTTTTGATTTTTAATTAAATTAAATAAGAATAGTTAAATTATTCATTAATATATTTCTTCTTTGTGTTGGCTTTAAAAAAAAAGTTAAATTAATCTTCAATCACAATGGACCAATATCATTATTAACTATGTACCATCATATATATTTTGGTCTATTTGCTTGTAATGTTAAGGTAGCTAATTGTTAATTAAGGAGTATTATATGTGTTAAATTTTACACATTATAAAAATAAATGTAAAACATGAATTGAAATAATTAAAAGTAGCATGTAATTGATCATATATCATCTTAAGTTCTTAAATCACCAACTTAGTGCATAATTAGGAGTTTTGCCCTAAAAGATTAGTTAATATAAGAAAGTAGGTCTTTGAGACTTTTTCAATTATAGGATCGATCAACTCATTTTGGTTTGCTTGATGGTCATAATATGTTGGTTAAGTTTATTTTAAATTTTGGTAAATAATGTTAATATATTTTCTCACTTAATCCATCATAGAATCATTGAAGTATTTTGTTTCTCCTTTCTTAGAACATTACTTTATACTACTTTACAAATAGTTATAGTTATGATCAAATCATCCTTTCCATTGTAGGTGATTAGTTTGATTCGAGGTTTGCTTATCGACGTGGACAAATCTTTGGTGGGGTAAGATCTTTATTTATTTATTTTTCTATGAAGTTTTGACTTTCCCTTATGCATCCGGTGATTGGCCACACCGTGGTCTGTGCTTATTTATGTTTTCGACTTTCTCGTATGCATCCGGTGATTAGCCACATCGTGGTCTGTGCTTATTTATGTTTTTGGCTTTCTCTTATGCATCCGGTGATTAGCCACACCGTGGTCTGTGTTTATTTATGCTTTTGGCTTTCTATTATGCATCCGGTGATTAGCCACACCGTGGTCTGTGCTTAAGTTAGTTTTAGTTATTATATTTGTTGAATCAATGATTGAATGTTAACACAAGATTAATTAGAGTTAATATTATTTTAGATTGACTTGTCATGGATAAAAGTTGGATGAATGCTTCTCGGATTAATAGGGAATATGATGACGGAGTTAAATAATTTTTGGACTTTGCAAAACGTCGTCTTCCGAATAATAATGAGAGGTTTTTTTGTCCTTGTAAGAAGTGTTGCAATTTAACAAAATTAAGTGCAAATGACATATATGATCATCTAATTTGTGATGGAATTAATCTAAGTTATACAAAATGGATATGGCATGGTGAAGGGGGAAAAGGAACTAGTACATCTAACATTTATGTTGACAACGAAGCAAATGAAGATGATGAGTCTGAAGATCGGTTGGATGAAATGTTTCGTGATGTTGGAGAAGAGTTCACCAATCGATCAAATGAGTTGGATGAATTATTAAGTGATTCAAAACAACCTTTATGGCCAGGGTGTAGTGAATATACTTGGTTATCTGTTGTTTTGAAATTATTCAACTTAAAAGCTGGAAATTGATGAGTGACAAGAGTTTTACAGCTTTACTTGGGTTATTAAAAGATATGCTTCCAGAAGATAATGAACTTCCGAAGAATACATATGATGCCAAGAAAATTCTGTGTCCCATGGGTATGGAGTATGAAAAGATACATGCTTGTCCTAACGATTGCATATTGTTTAGGATTGATTACAAAGAATTGCATGCACGTCCAATATGTGGGGCATCTCGGTACAAAACAAGAGAGCATGTTGTTGGTAAGGCAAGTTTGAAAGGGCCACCAGCTAAAGTTTTGTGGTATCTCCCAATTCTTCCAAGATTTAAGCGTATGTTTGCAAATCCAAGTGACGCGAAAAACTTAAAATGGCATGCAGATAAAAAAATATCTGATGGCAAGCTTCGGCACCCTGCTGATTCTCCTCAATGGAAAACATTTGATAATGTTTTTCCTGAATTTGGCCATGAGTTTAGAAATCTTAGACTTGGACTTTTTAATGATGTTATAAACCCTCACAGAAACCTAAGTAGTAAGCATAGCTCATGGTCAGTAATGTTGATGATTTATAATCTACCTCCTTAGTTGTGTATGAAACGCAAATATATATTATTGTGTTTGATGATATCTGGGCCAAAACAACCAGGTAATGATATAGATGTCTATTTGGCACCTTTGGTTGAAGACTTGAAAAAATTGTGGGAAGAAGGTGTGCTAGTGTTCGATGCATACCGGAAAGAGAATTTTAAGTTGCAAGCTATGCTTTTCTGCACAATCAATGACTTTCCAGCTTATGGAAACCTGTCTGGGTATAGTGTCAAAGGACATAAGGCATGCCCTATTTGTGAAGATAATACATGCTATTATCAACTTGTTCATGATAGAAAGACAGTTTATATGGGTCACCGGAGGTTTCATGATAGATTTCACCCTTATAGGAGATTAAAAAAGACTTTCAATGGGCAACAAGACTATAAAAATGCTCCACAACCGCTGACTGGGGTTGAAATTTATGAACGTGTGCAAGGTATAAATGTTATTTTTGGTAAGACTCAAAAGCTCAAATCTCAAAGAGGTAAGAGGTCAAAAACTAATGTTGAGATACCTTCAAATGAAAAGAGTCCATGGAAAAAGAAATCTATATTCTTTGATCTTCCATATTGGAAGACATTAGATGTGAGGCATAGTATTGATGTGATGCATGTGGAGAAAAATGTATGTGATAGTCTTGTTGGAACTCTTTTAGACATAAAAGGTAAGATTAAAGATGGACTCAATGCTAGATTAAACTTGATTGAAATGAACATACGAGCTACATTAGCTCCACGCCAAGGGGATAAGAAAACTTATTTGCCTCCAGCTGCTCATACTTTATCAAGAAAGGAAAAAATTAGTTTTTGTCAGTGTTTACGTGGAATGAAGGTACCACAATGGTATTCATCAAATAACAGAACACTTGTGAATATGCAAGATTTGAAATTGGTGGGGTTGAAATATCATGATTGTCATGCCTTAATGCAACAACTATTGCCAGTTGCTATTAGAGGTATATTGCCTAAAATGTTGAGATATACTATTATAAGGCTCTGTTTCTTTTTCAATGCTATCTGTGGAAAAGTTATTGATCCAGCCAAATTAGATAAATTGGAAAATGGCATTACTGTTACATTGTGTCAGTTAGAGATGTACTTTCCACCTTCATTTTTTGATATCATGGTTTATTTGATTGTACATTTGGTGTGAGAGATACGACAGTACGGTCCTGCTTATTTGAGGTGGATGTACCCATTTGAACGGTACATGAAAGTGTTAAAAGGTTATGTGAGGAACCGATATAGACCAGAAGCATCTATTGTTGAAAGTTATATTGCTGAGGAGGTTACTGAATTTTGTACTGAATACTTGGCAGGGGTAGAAGCTATTGGTGTTTCTAAGTATCGACATGAAGGAAGAATTGCTGGGAAAGGTACTCGAGGAACCAATGTGCAAAACTATGTCTCGTAAAGATGTTGAGCAAGCACATTTGTACATCTTGCGTAATACAAGTGAAGTTGAGCCATATTTAGATGAACATAAGGCCTTGATTAAAGAGCAAAATCCAAGAAAGGCAGACATGTGGATTGTGAGCGAACATAATCGTAATTTTATTAGTTGGTTCAAAAATAAAGTTCTTAAAGATAAAATTGCTTCTGAAACTGTACGATGGTTAGCTCATGGTCCTGGTATGCAAGTCATATGTTATACTGGATATGATATTAATGGGTTTTCTTTTTATACAAAAGAGCAAGATGAAATGAGCACTATGCAAAACAGTGGAGTTTCTTTGGTTGCAAATTCAATGCATTTCAGTAGTTCGAAAGATAAAAATCCTGTGATTGTAGAGTTGTCATATTATGGTGTGATTGAAGAGATATGGGAGGTTGATTATGTTCAGTTTAGGGTTCCGATGTTCCGATGTAAATGGGTAGATAGTAAACACGGTGTGAAAGCTGATGAGTTAGGATTTACACTTGTAGATCTGAACAGGGAAGGTCACAAAAATGAGCAATTCATAATGGCATCCCAAGTAAAACAAGTATTTTATGTTATTGAACCTTGTGATAAAAAATGGTCAAGTGTTCTTCATGGAAAGAAACAAATTGTGAACAGTGATGTTAGTTTTGATATTGAGGAAATACCACCATTTTCTTTAAGTTTATTGCCAATCATTGTGGATAATGAGCTAGATGAAGTGCATGCATCACGGGATGATCATCATAAAAGGATATGGGAGCATTGATTATTACTTGTGATGCTTTAACTTGTTCTTGTGTTTACAGTATCTAAATATTTATATTTATGCATACTATTTTTTGTCATTTACTAATAATTTCTTTGCTAAACAGACATATGGATTCATCAAATGATCCCATTAATGATAGTACCACCCAAGGTACTAATACCACTGGTAAGAAAAAGAGGGGGGGTGTCACTCAACTGAATAAATTAATTTTAGAGCATGCTACTGTCGAAAAGAAGAAGGTAGTAGAATTTGAAGGATTGGAGCCTGTTGGAGGAAACAGCTCTAAATTCAAAAGTTATGTTGCATTGTTGGGACGAAGCAAAGTTCCTATCACAATAGGTTCACGGCCTGAAGTCCCAGAAGAGATTCTACAGAACATTTGGGAAGATATCTTGGTATGTAACTTATTTTTATATTTAGATATTTACAAAAAAAATTAATATAATTACATTTTTACTAATCAATGATCTTGTCTTGTAGAGTGTTTATGATATTCCCAAGACAGATAGTGTGAGGAAGCCTATGTTGTCATATGCGGGTGATCGGTGGAAAGACTTTAAATCAAGATTAAATAGAGACTATATATTCAATATTGGCGAAAAGAAGAACCCTTGTGATTCATACTCATTCATTGACCCAACCACATGGGAACAGTATGTTGTTCTTCGTCAAATTCCAGAATTTCAGGTATATATATATTATTATTATTAACTCAAATATATTAAATATATATTACTACTTAATGGTTTCTTTTATGTAAGCATCAAGAAAAAAACATCAAGATACAAGCTAAGAATATCCATCCACATAATTTAGCTCGAGGAGGCTATAAGAGATTGGAGAAGATTATGATGGATAAGAAGATGAAAGAACGACAAGAAGCTGCAAATTCATATCCATCGTATACAATTTCTCCTCCGTCTCCACCACCTAGACATGAAAAGTGGAAAAGGGCAAGAATGGATAAATCAGGAAATATTCGCAACGAAGCGACTAGATTGGTCGTGGAAAAAATTGTAAGTAAATATGTTCTAATTTTTTACATTAATAGTTATATACGTTGAATAAATTGAATAAACTATAATAGTAATCCTTATTCAATATTGTTTATATATGTTAGGATTCTCTCACTTTGCAAGCTTCTCAAGGAGAATTTGTTGAGACGGGTAGACAAGATATATTGTCTAATGCCATAGGTACTGATGAGCATTGTGGACGTGTTAGAGCTATGGGAAGAGGGCATGGCTTAAAAAGCTACTTTGGCCATGCAAAACGCCATCAAAGCCAAACGCCTACACTAGAAGTTAAAGAAATGATTAAAGTTGCAGTTACTGAGGCATTAGTCAGTAAAAAAAAGGGAAATGCAAGAGGAGTTTTCTAAACAACTTCAAGTAAGCATGGATGAGATGAGGAAGCAATTTGGTTTGATGCAGACTCCCATTTCTCAACCTGCACAATCAAGGCGGGAGGATGACATATATGTAGATGTCGAGCCACAATCTCACAGTGAAAAAGCTAGTTCTCCAAACCCTTTTGCTGATTTACCGGCTGTAAGTAATCGTTTATAGTTAATCTTATTATTATATGTTAAAACATTTTAGTTGATTTTTAAATATGAATTCATGTAGTTAGGAGCACGAAGCCAGTTGTATTTGGAAGATCCCGTTAGACGTGCAGTGGCATTTGGGATAGCTTATAAGGGTGAAAAGGTTCAAGGGGTAGAATTAAATGCAGATCAAGTGAAAGTAAGTGTGGATAATATTATTGATCCAAGAGCAAAGGTACCATTTCCTAACGATGAGGTTCAGCTAGTAGGCGCTGCAATGCATCATTTTGTTATTTGGTCAAAGAAGCTGGTAGAGTTATGTAGTCAAGCTGATGAGGTATGCATTCTCAAAACATTTGAATCTTAAAAAGTATTTAATTTACTTTTTAAAAATAGTAATTGTTACTTATATTGAACAGTTAAAAAGAATGTCCAAATTGACTTATGAATCCATTGTGCAACAACCTTCTGTTGATATGATTATAGCTGATTCGACTTCTCTAAGTCCTTTATGTCAAAATGCATATAAAGTTTCTCGGAAACTAGAACAAAATCTTGTGATTAATATGTCTCGTGGTATTTTGGGCGACATTGAATATGATGTATATCTTGAGAAGTTGGAGATCATGCGTTTTTTGAATATAGAGACGTTGGAAATTCATTGTTTGCAATTCTTTATAAAGTATAAGTTCTTTGCTATTATTTGTTTATAGTATTTTTCATTTCATTTATTAGAACTATTATATTAGTAATATATATGTGATTGGATGTATTTTTTTAATAGGTGTCTATATAAGGAATTTCATTTGGCATCAAAGACCACGTATGGCTTTTTAGATCCATATTACATTCAACCAAAATTGATGAATAAAGAAGGACGAACAAGGTATATAAATGTCACCATGCAATATGGACAGAAAAAATGTTATTTAGCCCCATATATTTATAAGCAAGTTTTAATTGCTTCAAATAAAATAACTTAAATATAATGTACTTTTATTATATATTACATTTACCAAGGTTGTAAAAATCGCTAGGCGCCTAGCGCCTAGGGCGCCTAGGCGCCCGATTTTGTTTTCCTTATTTTTTTTTTTTTTAGTTTTATATAACTCATTTTGTTAGTTCAGTAGGGACAAACAT
>NXFB01000597.1:40418-51831 GCA_002525835.2 Ipomoea batatas | reverse complement strand
TTTTTTTTTTTTTTTTTTTTTTTTTTTTTTTTTTTTTTTTTTTTTTGGTGCCCAATCTATAGCTTGCATTTGGATTGAGACAAGTTCATATGTCCTATGAAGATTTTCTTGAAACATCTTAGCGGGGTGTGATGTCTGTTTATCTCAAAAATATTTTCGAAATTTTCGAAGTCACACCTAAAGCTAACTATCAGCAAGCAAAGAAACTGTTAGTTTCAAGGCTAATCAATATAATCCATGACGAAACCAGACCTTCACTCTTTCTGCAAATTCCAGCTATTCTGAAATAAAGTTGCATAGCAGAAAGGGCTCTTCCAATGAGAAATTAGAACATCTAGTGCAGCCGGATCAAACATCTAAGCAATTCTAGATGCTTCCTGAGGATTGAACCCCACTTCAAATTCTGTTAGGATCAAGGGCTTATTACTATGCCAAAAGCTATAGCTAGGCGAAGACCCAACTTTATTGTCTTATAGACCGTCATGAGATACAGGTACTGGACTTGACCCTTCACCCGGCTCTGCCAACAAGGCCCTTTACCCACTTCCGCCCAACAAATTCCCTCTCTTTGCTTCCAGAATAGAATTTAGAAACCCAAGCATGATGAGGATCACAAAGAAATTTTCATGGAAGTTAAACTAAAAGCCATATACTACATGATCCTCACTTCCCAGTATTACATTCAAGTCCCTATTAAAATCAATAAGTTCTGCAAAATAAATCCTTTTTAATCAAACTACAGACCTCCTGGCGGTCATTACAACAATAGTACTATGTCCTACGCTCAACCCAACCTTAACCACAATCTAGTTTTTTCAACTATTTATAGAGCAAAATTGACCTTTAATGGGTTGGTTCTATACTTGTATTCGTCAATTCATGATCAAAGTTGAAATAAAATAAAAATAATAAAATCAGTGTATGAATAATGCATAAACCTGAACAAAGGGTCGGCCGAATACGCGAATGGTGGGTCGGGTCCAAGGAATGTGTTTGTTAAGGTATTCCAAATATTCCCAAGATTGGTCGTAGGACATGAATCTGGGTATATAAATCACCTCGCTTCCATTTCCAAGATCAAATTCTTTTCTTGAATTTCTTCTTCTTCGAGCTTCCTCTTCCTCCTCATTCTCAGTCTCACTCTCGGGTTGGCTGCTGCTCTCTGGCTTTAGGTTCAGCTTCGTCGCCATTTTAGAGGGAAATAATGGAGCGGAAGATGACGGAACGCAACACGTTTGTTTAGCCCTTTTGGGTTCCATACTCCCGTATAACGGGTCATGGCCAAATCCGGATTCAATATACAAAATTTAACTTAATAATGTTCAAAATTTATGTTCATAATACACATATATATATAAAAACATGATACAGTTTACCAGAGTTTAATATATTATGAATATGAATTTTGTGCATTATGAACACGAATTTTGTGTATTATGTTAATTGTTTAATTCAATTTCATTATACTGCGTTTATGTGTATGTGTATTATGAAAATGAATTTTGTGCATTATGAACGTGAATTCTGTACATTATGAAGTCAAATTATGTGTAATGGATCAGTGTCCATAGTTATGTGTATGCATATTATGAACATGAATTCTATACATTATGAAGTCAAATTTTGCGTATTGGACCAGACTCCACAATGCTGTGAAAAAGGGTTTGGTGTTGCAGTCAGGAGCTGACCAGTCGCGGTTCCTTGCGAAGTCAGTCAACAACTGGCCTTAGAAGAAGAGGATGATGCTGGAGTTATTTTTAGGAGTTCGCTAGTCGCCCGTCCTCGTGAAGCTGGCCGACCACTAGCCTTTTTAGGTCAAGGAGAACGGGGGTTTGGTGTTACAGTCAGGAGCTGTCCAGTCGCGCTTTGATGTGTAGCAAAAATGAGTGATGGTGAGTGTACGGGTGTGAAATGTCGTTCCGCTGAGGATTAGGGGTTATGCCACGCAATATGCAATCACAAAACTAGGCACTAGCACAAGGAAATCAACAAGAAGCTAAGCAAGCGACAACAAAGTAGAACAAACACATATAAACAATAGATAAATACAAAATAACGAAATAGGACTCAAGTTAGGGGCATTACTATCTAGATGCTTTAACACTTAAGTTTGGGGGAAGAACATTTTACCTAGGTTCTTGAGGCAAACATAAATAAATCCTAGTCAAGACAAGGATTAGAGCAAGGATTGCCCCACTCCCGTGGTATATCAACCCAAGTTCTTGAAGAACAAAAGCTATTTAAGCCACAATCTACCCATATTTCCATAGAAGGAAAATTGGGTTCGAGAGTGGGAATGCTCAAGTCTTCCATCCAATTCTCATTGAGATGAAAGACTTTCCAAACACAAACAATAATTGCTACGCATAAACTATTGCAAGATAAATTATAGACCCAACTCAAACTCAAGAACCCTAGGTTGGGGTTCTTTTCCTTTTTTACAATAATCACAACCTAAGCATCAAAATAGATAATACAACCCTAACGCAAGCCCATAAACTAACTACTCATGATTAAATAGCATAAAGAACACAAAAGCACAAGTAATAAGCATAAATCTTGATAAAGAAAAGAGATAAGGGAGAGAAAGCTTCTCTATTGAAATGGGTGGAAGAATCTTAAAATCCAAGGTTCAAATCCAGGATTACAAGCTCCAAAAATGTTTAAAAAAAACATAGATCTAAGCCTAATCTAACCTAAAAATATGAAAGGAAGTGAATGGAGTGTCTAGGGTTCAACCATGGATCAAAATCGAGTTCAAAATGCTCAAAACGAGCTTAAATAATTGCAGAGCAGGTGCCATACGGCCTCACATACGGCCGTATGAGTGGTCGTATGCTTTTGTGCGATTTACAGTGCATTTCTCAAACTTCTGTGCACTGTGTTGACTTCTAGGCTAATTTTTACCCCTAAAGTCACTTTATTAGCCTTTGTGGTCTTCAACAAAGTTGTATAGCTTCAAGTTGGCTTTCTAATGGCGCAAGAATCATCTCATTTGGACATTCCTAGACTGAAATATGGTCAAAACACCGAACAATGGTAGATTTGGACGAGATCTGTAAGTCTGGACGATTTTGACCCATTTTTCTTCATTTTTAAGCTTTAATGTCTTCATGCGAGTTGTATCCCTTTCAGTCTTCGTTCCAATGGAACAAGAACCACTCAGTTTAGATATTTATAGGCCGAGATATCGTTCAATCACTAAGATGTCGACGTGCAGAAATTTCAACACCTTGACCTTTTGCTTCTCTTTTGTTTTAGTTTGCCCAAATGATCAATACCATTGAAAATACAACTATTAGGCTCCCTTGGAAGTGTTGCACCCATCTCCATAGCTTCTCCTTGACTCCAAATTCATCCAAAATGCTTGAAAATCACCGTCTTTGCTTCCAATGCTTTCCAACTCATACTCCTTGCAAAATAACACAAATAAGCACTAATTCTCATGAAATTTGGAATGATCTAAAAGCAAAATGACTTAGTGAAAGGGAGAAAAATATAAACAAATAAGAACTTATCACGCTTCCATTCAAAGCTGGTCGACAACTGGCCTTAGAAGAAGAGGATGATGTTGGAGTTATTGTCAGAAGTTGACTAGTCGCCCTTCCTCGAGAAGCTGGTCGACCACTAGCCTTTTCAGGCCAATGAGAAATGGGGCTTGGTGTTGTAGTTCATGAGCTGGCCAGTCGCGCTTCCTTGCGAAGTCAGTCGACAACTGGCTTTTTCAGGCTGGTGGGTTTTAGTTTGTGGTGAGGTAGATAAGTGGTATGGAAGTGGTAAAACGAAGAGTCAAGACTCCCTGAGTATCGTGTCTCTCAAGGAAGGTAAGTTTGGAGTTGAGTTAATGTTGGCACTTAGGAGGTTGGAAGGGAAGAGTTACGTGAATGACTAATACTCAAAGGCATTTGTACAGGGGTTTTGAGGTTTTAAAAAGTGAGTTTAAGGAAAAGATAAAATGGAGATTGGGGCTCGTGGCTAGTCTACGTGGTCTACTCTCTAATGGTTTTGCAAGCTAAAGACTCGGATTCAACTAGGGAGTTCATGGCACTTCACCAAGTGGCGTCACACTTGGACTCCCACATCCTCATTCGGTTGGGGCATTTCATCGAATACCTTGTCTACCACTCCTCCCGGATCTCTTCCTTTCGGACTAAGGGCGGGGATGTAGATGATTGGACTCGTGAGAGGCCGCTATCACGCACTCACTCACTTTCACGGGGGTTTGCTACCTAATGTGGCCACACTTAGGCACAAAGCATATCAAACATCATCCACACAAGTATTCAAATCTAAGAACATAAAGCTCACAATTTTAAAGCAATTTCTTCAACATCTCAACCACATAGCTAGTTTCGGGGCCACCAATCCCCTATCTAATCTAAGAAAACATTAAAATAAGGAAACAAGAAGAAGCAATAGAAGATTCAAAGAAAACAAAAACGAAATCAAAATAGATAGTGAAAAGAAGAGTTACCCATCCATGGAGAATGGGCTCTATTACATTTTTGCCCTCAATCTTCTACCCTTCTACCCTTCTACCATTGTTTCTTGAATCTATTCTAAGGAAAATGAAGTTTTCCCCCAAGAGGGGAGAAAAACAAAAGGAACTTCAGACCTAAACCTATTTTTTTCTTCTCCAGCCCCCCCCCCCTTCAACTTTCCGAAAAAAGGGTTTAAATAGGCAACACGAAGCCACAAATTCTGAAATGACCCCTGTGCCCAGACCACGCCAGCGCCACGCGTGGATGGGGGCGTGGATAGCTACTGGAATTGATCCACGCCACACACACGCGTGTTGACTGCGTGGACAGTTGTGGAAATAACTTCAAAACTTCTTCTATATGTGGCCTCTTTGCCTCTTTGCTTTCTGCTCTATTTTGGCCTTGAGTCCCTTTTCAATATGTGGAAATAACTTCAAAACTTCTTTTAAAGTTGTGTTAGAGGTTTTTGATCACATCTGAGTTTAAAATGCAAAAATATTGTTATAAACGGGTGGCAAAACTTCCTATTCTATCCTACTTTTGACCCTTAAATTATAATATTTTTTGTGCTTATCACAGGCCTTAGAAGAAGAGGACAGTGTTGGTGTTATTGTCAAGAGCTGACTAGTCGCCCTTCCTCGCGAAGCTGGCCGACCACTGGCCTTTTCAGGCCAAGGAAAAAGGGGGTTTGGTGTTGCAGTCAGAAGCTGACCAGTCGCGCTTCCTTGCGAAGTCGGTCGACAACTGGCCTTTTCAAGCCTTAGAAGAAAAGGATGGTGTCGGTGCTATTGTCAAGAGCTGACCAGTTGCCCTTCTTCGCGAAGCTCGCCGACCACTTCCCTTTTGAGGTCAAGGAGAAAAGGATTTTGGAGTCATAGTCAGGAGTTGACCAGTCACCCTTCTTCGCGAAGTTGGCCGACCACTGGCCTTTTCGGGTCAAGGAGAAAAGGGGTTTTGTATTTCAGTCGGGAACCGACTAGGTGCGCCTCTTCGAAGAAGGCGGTCGACAATTAGCCTATTCAGGCTTCAAAAAATAGAAGATAAAATCAAAAAAGAAAACGAGTGAAGAAGATGCAAAGCTACATCAGTTTATTTATACTATGCAAAGCAGAAATTTACATCATATTACATCCTTCATCCCTTAGGCGGGCGGGGCACACACTTGCAAGGTCTGATCGGATTCACAACTTCTGGGGAAGAAGAAGGAGAGTCAGGCGGCGTGATGACGTGCACCTCTTCCCAAAAAGGTTGGAAGGCCAGTGAAGCGCCGCTGGGGGAGTTTCGATTGACCATATCTTGAAGTTCTACAAAGAATGTCATATAGTCAAGATCTGCTAGCTGGTATACTCCCCTCTCGGGAGGTGCTTCAAGCTGTTCATGATCACCTGAAGGAACGTCTAAGGGGACAGTGGGGAGGCCACCCACCAAGCGACCACCTCGAATGGACCACTGTGCACTCAAATTCTCAAGTTGAGTCCGCTCGGCCAAACGACTTGAAGACCGTCGATCAGAGTTCTCACCGCGCTCGTCCGTGTCCTTCTTGGCCCCATGATCGATAAGGCAAAGACTTAGGAGGTTTCAAGGAAGACGGTCATATTTATTGGCCAGAAAATGGACTTGGATAAATAAAGAGCAATCTATGCCTAAAGTCACGTGTACTGCGCTCGAATGGCAGCGAAAAGACAGTTCATAGCATGTCAGTACTCGCGGAAAAGATGAAGGAAGCTTTTTGACGGACCAGACTGACATCCATGAAATATCGTGTGGATTGACTTGGAAGAAATTTTAAGGAGGAACTTGGCCAGCTTTTGTAAGTTGTAACCGGCCGGGACAAGCACAAAAAAAGAAAAAAGAAAAAAAGAAAAAGAGATGTATATACGCAAGCAAAACGCAAAGTAGTTGGAAACAACAAAAAGAGTGTATTATAGAAAAAAAACCTCGACCGAAGCAAAGGCGTTTACAAAAAGAGGCAGAAAGTAAAGGCTGCTAAGCTATCCTAACTGGCTGATGGGCCAGTAGTCTCCTCCGATGGTCTAGAGGCAAGGGTAGTCGGCACAGTAGTAGCAGCAGTTGAGCAACGCCTCACTAGGTTGCCAAACGTATCTTCATCTTCTTCCAGGTCGAGTAGACCAACTATAGAGCCCCTAGCCAGAGCTTGTTGATTAGCGGCTGAATCCAAGTACTCAGAGTCCAAAGGAATCTGAAGACCGCCATCTTGTCCCACAGATTGATGGTCTAGGACTGCGTCCCCCTGGATAGGTATGGGGGTAGCTGAGTGTTGTTGTGCCTCCTCTAAAACAGCCAGAAGCCCGTAGTTCTCCGGATTGAAGCCTTCGTAGTGGTTGGCCAGAGCAGCATAGATCATCTTCTGCATGTTCGCTAGGCCTAGCTGGTAGTCTTCACCATCCATCTCTACCGAGAACTTCAATCCCTCCGGAGTTGCCAACCAGTCTTTAGCTATTCGCTCCGCGCGCTCTCGGGCGTATTGCTCGACATCTCTCTGAAATTCCTCCGACTCCTTGTAGGTAGTCAGTGCAACTAGGTGACTTCTTTGGCGTCTTCACCAGCATGTCATCGATGTAGGCCTCTATCGTTTTGCCGATCAGCTCTCCGAACAGGGCGTTGACCATTCTTTGGTAGGTAGCCCCAACGTTGCGAAGGCCGAATGGCATCACTCGGTAACAGTACAGACCGTCCGGTGTAATGAATGTTGTTTTTGCCTCATATTCTTCGGCCATCATCACCTGGTGGTACCCCTTAAATGCGTCCATGAAACTCAGCAGCTCGGCGCTCGCGGTCTCGTCGACCATCTGGTGGATGCTCGGGAACGGGAACGGGTCCAACGGGCATGCCCTGTTGCGGTCAGTGTAATCCGCGCACATCCTCCAGGCCGGGGGCTTGGGGAAGAAGACCACGTTCGCTAACCATTCGGGGTAATGGACCTCCCGGATATGTCCGGCGGCCGCCAGGGACCTCGTCTCGGAGCGGACGAACTCTCGTCGGTCGGAAGACGGGTGCCTTTGTTTCTGCTTGACTGGCCGGGAACCTGGGCGGATGGCCAATCTGTGACATATAGTTTGACGGTCAATCCCCGGCATATCTTCCAGGCCCCGGGCAAAGATGTCAGAGTATTCCCGAAGAACTTCGATAATCGCGGTCCGCAAATCCGAAGATAGGGCCGACCCGATCTTCACAGTACGTTCAGGTCGGGAGTCCGACAACGCCACCATCTCCACTTCTTCTGACGGCTCGGGGCGCTCAGTCCGAACATCCTCTTTCTTCTTGCTGATCGTGTTTACTCGGGACGTGCTGGTATCTTGCTTTTGCACGGCCCGGACGTAACATCGCCTGGCCGACTAGGGGTCTCCCCTGACCGTGCCCACACCCTCCAGCGTCTGGAACTTCATACACAGGTGCGACATTGAAATGATCGCGCCAAGCTGCGAGATCCCCGGTCTGCCGATATGACGTTATGAACGCATGCCAGGTCGACGACCACGAACTCCATCATTACGCAGAGCACCCTCGGGACGGTCCCGACCTCCACGGGCAGGCGAACAACTCCTTCGGGATGGATCATTGCTCCTGTGAAACCTGAAAGCGGGGTTCTGACAGGCGCTAACTCGGACCGGTCTAACTGGAGCTTCCGGAAGACGTCCAGATACATAACATTCACGCTCGACCTCGTGTCCACCCTGACTCTTTGGACGTCGACGCCGTTGATGTCTATGGTTACCACCAACGCTTCGGTCGCGCAGTCGGCACTGCTCGGCAAGTCCCGGTCAGTGAAAACAATGTGCTCCAGTTTTGTCCTTTTTTTTGGGTTCGTCTCCTCTACTAGACCGACGTGTAGGTCACGGGCCCAATTATGACGGTCCCCGGCAGTGTCTCCGCCTTCCAGTCCTCCGAATATGACATGTATAACCTGCTTCTGAGCGGCTGCCTGAGGTTCCCTGTCCAGGTCGGGATCCTTGTTTTTTTTGAAATATTTTCTCTAACCCCGCTGGTTTTTCTTCTTCTTCTCTGCGAACTGGGCCAATTCTCTAGTCTACAGCAAGTCTTCAATCAAGCCCTTAAGTACATGACACTCTTCAGTGTCGTGCCCTCGGTTGCGGTGATACGCGCAATATTTATCCTTATCTGGGCCGTCTCTCGTCGGGGCGGGCAGCTGGATTAAATGACAATTCTGGGCGAATTGCAAGACTTCGGCAACCGGTCTCGTCAGCGGGGTGTAGATCGTGTTTCCATCACGATCCTTCTGTCGCGGATTGTTCGGGCGTCGATCTCTCTGACCTTGGTCCATTCTCGGCCCCCTTGTCTCCATCATTCTTTTGGCCGAGTTCGCCTCTGTGGCGGTGGCGTGGGCGACCACCCTGCGCACAGCGTCCTCGTAACAGGTCGGGGGTCGGAGTATGAGGTCTTAATACAAATTTCCCGCCCTTAACGAATTCAGCAACAGGTTAGTAGCGGTGACATCGTTGACGGGCTCAATCTCAGCCATCTCCTTATTCCATCGCTCGATAAATACGGAGAGCGGTTCGCCATCTAACTACTTAGCATTTTCCAAGTGCGAGAAATGCTTCTTCACTGTCTTGGACATGGCAAAGCGGTCGACGAATCTCCGGGCTAGGTCTCGGAAATTTGAAATAGAACCTGGCTCCAAGGTACGGAACCACTCTGCAGCTCTTCCGGTTAACGTCGAGTAAAACGCCCGGCACATTACGGCCTCAGACACCCTCATCATGAGCATATTGTCGTAGTAAAGGTTCACGTGCTGCTCGGGGTCCGACCTGCCGACGTACTCTTTATCCCTTGGGACGCGCAGGTCGATCGGGTAAGGCTGACTCATGAGTTCTTGAGTGAAGGGCGTGCGTAGCAAGTTGGTTGCCCGATTAGTGGTCCGGTCATCTCCCTGTTCCTGCTTCCACCGGTTGAATTCGGCCCAGACCTGGTCCAATATTCCACGCGAGAGACCGGAGGAGCGGGTTGGATCACGGTGCCTACGGCGGCGGGAATCTGATGAACTAGCTTCACTCGAATCAGCTTCACTCGCGGTCGGCAGGTTTAACGACCTGCGCCCTCTTTCCATCGGTGGGTCGATTATGTCCAGAACGCTGACTCGCGGTTGCTCTTCCCGGTCTGCAGGTGGCCTGGAGCCCGAGGCACTCAGGCGAGAAAGCGTTGGGCGTCGCGCCGGGGTCGGCTCTTGTAACCTGGAGGACACTGATCGTCGCTCAGACTGAGCCCTCCTTAGCGCAAGCGAGGGGGTAGCTGCAGCTTCGATCGTCGTGGTCTCCGGGTGAGGGACCTGAGGCTGGACGGGCGGCACCGGTTGAAACGGGAAAGAGGGGCGTACGGCTGCGGGTAAAACTAGGGGGAGTTAGTCCACCATTGCGCGGTCGGATCAAGTGGGTACGTCGGGTACGGATAAGGTACCGGTCCGACTGGTATGGGAAACGCCTGAGGCGGGTGGATAACGTTGACCGGATCGGCTTGCGGAAGGTTGGTCATATTGTTCGGGTCGCCTCGGGAACTGAGGCGAGAGCGCAAATCAGAAGGTGCCTCCTGCTCTGGGTCGACAGCGGCAAAATAGTCCATGTAAGGGTACATGGTTAGGAATCGAAGACGGGCAGAACAGAGGTCGGCTTATCTTACTTCGATCCCCACGGACGGCGCCAAAATGATATAGTAAAATACGGGTCGAAATACTGTATTTATACTGGATCGGGTACAAGAAGGAATACCCTATGTGAAACCGGGCTACGTGACAGTGGGTCAGAGGTTCCCGGTCTCTTTAGCTACTGTCTTAGAAGAAATAGCCAAAAGTCCTCTAGGCTGCAATAAATGCGCCTTTTATAGGGGCCCTAACGAGGGTTCCGGTCTGCCGGCATGTGGGACGCGTGGCGGTCATGCACCGGTTAGTGCGTTGGCCCAATTCGCTCGCAGATAAGTGCGCGGCTTTAAGGAGGTTCCTGGTTCGAACTGCCGTGGGGACCCGTACCGAATCCGGAACACAAAGCTGCCCGGCCTGGGTAGGCCGGGAAGAGGATCCGAAAGGGTTAGGACACGCACAGCAGAAAAGGGTATGGACCGGGAGACCGGGATTTTATCCCTATCACGTATAAAATATATGAAAATATATTATAATATTATAATATAATGGAGGTTACAAAATAATAATATGGATGTTACAAAATAATTTTATAATATTATAATTATAATTATAGTATAGTAATATAAAATAATATATTTTATACATATAGATTAGAATATATTTTTTCTAATTTTTAAACGATAATTAATAGGTATGAATGGTAGATAATGCAATATCTTAAACATAACAAAACATGATTTGATTTGATTAAGAATAATATATATGTTTACGAATATATAGTATAAATTATGAATATATCACCAATCACCAATTAATATTAACAATATTACCATATTACCATAAATATATATGGATAATTAATCAATTGTAGGTGAATGAAATTGGTATGTTCTTAGCAATGGACTGATTTTATGAATAAATATATATGGACAATTAATAAAAATAATAAATGAATAAGATAAATGATTTTATTAAAATGCCACTAGGTTTGGGTGGGAAAATTTGGGGGAGGATATTTTTTTATATATACACACTTTTAACTCTATATTTATTAGTATAACTAGTTTTATACGCGCATTGCGCGAATGGGTTAATGCCCAATGTTTATATTTAAATAAATATTTGAAAGTATATCAATACAAGATTATATAGGAAAAGTTTATACATGAGTAATTGAATGTCGAATTTGTTTATTTAAATATCTAACTCAAAGTATATAAATCCAAGATAATATAGAAAATTCATTATAATTATTACTTAAATAAATGTTTGCAACCTTGTAAAATCGATAGTCTAAATATTTGGTCTAAAAATGATA